>WNGS01161107.1:1202221-1230318 GCA_020271785.1 Procambarus virginalis | reverse complement strand
ATGGGCCGGCTGTTGGAGGTGCCGCGTCAGCAGGACGAGCTACGTTGCTAGCGTCTGAGCAGCTACGTTGGCATCTATGTCTGGAGCAGCTACGTTGGCATCTATGTCTGGAGCATGGGGTATGCCTGTGGTTGCTGGCCAGTCATCACTTTTCCACATCAATAAGGATTTGATCCTATTGCGTGAAACTCCAGAAAAGTGAGCTTTTTACATCAGTGGAGTAGTTCTTATACCATGCGTATGCATTGTGCAAAGCCATTTGTAGAAAATAAAAAGTAATCTCTTGGTCCATTTGTGTGTTTTTCTGGCAAACTCGTAATACTTGATCATTTGATCGAAATGATCAACACCTTTCATGTACCGATTGTACTCACATATGGCCTTGGGTTTGTTCACTATCACAAGTTGTAGTCCAGTTCTCCCGTTTCGCATACGAACACGTTTCCTGCGAATTACTTCTGTTGTGTCGGCATTGTGCAGATTGGTGATGACAGTGACGGGGCGCTTGTCTTTCCATACTATGATAAATGTGTTATCCTTACGCCTGTGTATGGTGGTATCTGTTGCCATTTTAGCCTTTGCCAGTTCTTGCAGATCCTTGGGGGTGCCACGTTGCAGTCTAAGTGTTCCACATGTGTAAACTCCAACTTCACGTAATTGTTCTGTCAGGGCAACCGAGTTATAGTAGTTATCCATATACAGATGATAACCCTTGTTGACTAGGGGCGCCATCAACCCCGTGACGGTTTCGACTGTGGTTTTTCCTATGCCACAATACACATCAAAATTATATATGTAGCCCGATGTGCCCTCGGCCAACATATAAAATTTTACACCATATTTGTCTGGCTTGTTGGGATTGTATACCTTGAACGAGAGGCGGCCCCGCCATGGCATTGTACCTTCATCGAGACTCAATTCTTTCTTTGGAATATATAAAGACATAAATTTCTGAGACAAATAATCCATCACTGGTCTCACTTTTATCAATCTATCACTATTATCTGCTGGAACTGCGTTATTGTTATACATGTGAAAGAACTTGGAAATAATTTGGAAACGCGGAGATGACATAAACACGTTGAAGAAGCGAGCATGCCACATCTGGTTCGTCTGCCAGTACATCCTCATTGTAGGCAGCCTGTTTACCCCCATCAGTATGCACAGCCCCAAATATCGGGCCATTTCTTTCACACACACAGGTTTCCAAGCTTTTTGTACTGAGCGAGCCGCGAGGTGCATCACGTGTGTGGCATACAAATTTGTTTCATAAGCCAGATATTCTACTATAGCTCTAGTAAAAAATAACTATGAACTGCAATGGAGTAGTTGGTGGTGGAATTGTTATCCCGGGGGTTGCAGTAAATGCACCAACGATGGGAGGAGTATTGCTACGATTCCACTCACCACTGAGCCTAGCCCTCTTCCGTACCGGACACGTCCTCTTTCCGCGTGGCCGGGCTGGGGGTTCCTCCTCACTCTCATCCTCACTCTCAGACGAACTCTCTTGCTCACTTGAGGAAACATCAACAACCAAGTCACATTCTGGTTCATCATCCTCAAAATCGTCCTCATCTGAATCGGGAAAAGCCTCAACCAGATCAGGAATCTTGGAGGGAGTGAGCTTGACTCCACGATACTGATTATGGATCATGGCGATCTGCTCTTCTTTCTGCGATTTCCTACCTCTTTTTGAAGTACCACGGCTTGTTCCTTGTTCAGCATCCATTTTCAACGTATTGAATGGGATATAATCACACGAGAACGGAAAGAAATGCGAAAAACGGGTCAAATTTGCGACGCGAGGGGAGCGTGGTGTGGGCACTGTGCGTGACAACAAAACAATGGGCCGACCACGTGACCGGGTAGGCCGAGATGCCTGATGGGAGTTGTGTGAGAACGGGAATTTCATGGGGAACATTTTAAGAATTTGAAAAACAAAATCGGATAGTAAATGATTTTTATACAAATATTTTTTAATTTAACTAAAATAATGGTTAAAAGTGCGTAACCGTAAGAACGACTTATAACGACCCGGCTAGTTATAAATGCGCGAAAGTGATATTATTATAAATTAATTAATTAATCTTAGCATCGTGTCGTTTTTTCATATTTTCTTGGGCCTTCCCAAGATACTTTAGTGCAGCAGCCTTGCAGTCCTTGAGTCTCCGGTGGTTTTGCGCAAAGAAAGCCGAACCTTCGGTTAACGTTACGTTCCCTAACAGATTCTCCTGTAACATTTGTAAGGGTCCACGAACTTTATGGCCAAAGACTAACTCAAAAGGAGAACAACCCAGTGAACTTTGCAACCCCTTCCTAGCAGCAAACAAAACATACGGCAAGTTCTCATCTCGCACGATGTCTTCAACATCTGCTTCAGAGTTAGATGGAACCGTTCAATTACCCTCTGACTCTGCGGATGGTATGGGCTGGAAACCTTATGAGTTATTCCATGGTCCTTACAAAATTGTTCAAAAGTATCAGACTTAGTTAGTACCATTGTCAGTTTGCACGACCCGAGGCAGTCCAAAAGTGGAAAAAAATTGCAACATACGCGCAACAACAGTCTTTGCTCGGATGGTCCTTACAGCAAAAGCCTCTGGGTAACGAGTCGTGATACACATCATCGTGATTAGGTAAATATTACCAGACTTAGTTCTAGGTAATGGATCAACACAGTCCATTACCACATGAGAAAATGGTTCCTCCGGCACGACAATAGGCTTAAGAGGAGCTTTAGGTGGAGTCTGGTTTGGTTTCCCAACAAGTTGACAAGCAATACATGCATTACAAAATTTTGCCACATCGCTTTTCAGCTTGGGCCAGAAAAAATACTTGCAGATTTTGCGATAAGTAATATTAATGCCTTGATGTCCCCCCATAGGATCATCGTGGGCAGCTGATAAAACTCTCTCTATAGCAGGTCGGCAACATAACCTGGTGGACTACCTCCCACTCATTTGACGAGGGAGCACTCTGTGGTCTTCATTTTCTCATAAAAATCCGATCATTGTAGTAGTACCCAGTTGCTGCGTCTACAATTTCCTCCATAGAGACGGCTGCCTCATGACAATCTGCAAGACTGGGGTCAGCTTTCTGTAACTCACTCGGCATCCAGGCCTTGGTCAGATGCCATTGGCCGAGGCTCAACAGTGTTCTCCTCCACCTCCCCACTACTCTCGGTAGGCGGCGGTGGCCGGCTCTCCACAATGTCCTCGGCCCCGATATCGAGTCGGGCCATGAATGTGTCCGCAAGGTCCACTTGGCTTTCACCACTCGGAAAGTCCCTCGTGTCCTCGGGATTTACCACCTTGGCAAGCACAGGGCTGCCCTTACAATTAAGTCCCATAGATCTGGTCACCACGCACGCAGGGTACCCAACATTATCTTTTGCGGCGGGTGGATCCAGGCAAACCTTAGGGGTAGGCAACATAACAGGCAGTTTGGAGTCCCCTACTTTATCCCCCGGCTAAATCATTACCCAATATTACATCAACATTAGGGAAAGGTAGGTACGAAGTGACTCCGACTGTACAAATACCCTTGTGGAAATCAGATTCCAGGGTAACCTTACGGAGGGGTACTGCTCGAGTATCACTAGTGACACCCTCGACCAGTACCACCTCTCCAGTGTCGAGTGTTGGCACCTTGCAAAGCACTCTCTAAAATTAAAGTCTGGATGGCACCGGTGTCTCAGAAGATCACACGTCCCTCCAGGAAGAACCCTCAGACAATAGTAGTCTCCCTTTCGATAAGAATGGGGAAAGCAGGTCCAACCACTGTGGGTTGGAGGTCTTACTCCCTAACCCTTCAGAAGGCCTCAAGCCCTGTGTCACAACGAAAGCATTGGGTCTTTTTTCCGGGTACAGTTGCCAACAACGGCTAATATTGTGGTTTGGACGTTTAGTGACCACAGATACGTCTGGTAGAAGAGACATTACTAACAGAATTACCCTTCGGTTCACTCTTAGGTGTCGTGGGGCTAGACAATTTAACAGGGTTAGTTATGTCTGAAACAGAAGGTGCATTAGGTAAAGGGTTAGAATGAGCTTGTCTGGACTGGCTGTGTGTATAAGTTTTGCTACTCTGTGGGGTAAAATTATTTTTATTGGGCCTTTTGCCCGCCAACTGGTAGTTTTCTGCCATCTTGGCCAAATCCCCTATTTCAGAATCTACCTCTATCCTTCCTCTAATATAATGTGCTACATTATCTGGCATACTATCTATAAACTGTTCCCTTAAAATTACATTCTTCAGTGCCTCGTATGTTTCGGCTTTAGCCGAGCGAACCCATTTATCAAACAATCTTATTTGATCATTAGCAAATTCAGTGAACGGTTGGTTGTGAGCAGGCCTAAGGTTGCGATAAGCTTGGCGGTGAGCTTCAGGAGTAATTTCATATGCCCTCAAAATTCGTTCCCTGACTTCAATCATATTCAAAACACTTGTCGTCAGGCATATTTATAAAAATATCTTGGGCTTTACCCCTAAGTCTTCCCTGTAGGATTTTCACCCACTCTTCCTTTGGCCAGGTCATGGACAGGGCCAATCTCTGAAAATTGTTGAAAAACCTTTCAGGAGCCTACTCTGAAAATTCAGGCAAGTTATGCTTTTTCTCATAATGCCTGGGGTTTGAATCCCCGGCAGGTGGAGGTCCAGTGGCATTCGCTCTAATCCTTGCCTCCTCGGTTTTGAGTCTTTGCTCCTCTAATTTTATTTTTGCTAACTCTCTGTATGAGCTGCACTTTCTGCTTGGCTAGGCTGGCATAAAGGAGTATCACTTTCCAATAGTTCTTCATCGATACAATGTTGTACTATTTCATTCACCAAAGTCCACTTTTTATTTGCGGCATTTAATTCTAGGCCAAATTCCTTGCCTAACAATATTAACTTAGACTTGGTAAGTTTCTTTATCTCTACCAATGAAGGCTCTATTGCTAGTTCCTGCATTTCAGATGCCATCACTAATAATTTTAGCTCCTAGCCACAGAAAAAAATTAAAAAATAAAAATTGGAAAAAAAAAAATTTGCACGGCCCCTAACACAAGGCCACACTAACCTTAATCGTGAAGGGATCCAGCTGGGCGTCCAGTCAGTGCAAAGAATGTCCTTCGCCAGATGAGCTGGACCCTAGGCTAGCACACAACCGTTCTGCAGAAAAAAAGAATTTTTAGTTTTGGCACTCAAAAATCTAATTTTTTACAATAATAAAGTTCCTCCCGGACTGGCCAACCACTTGTTATAAAAAAAGATGTGGGACTGTACTATGGGGCCTAGTGTTATATGTATGTAAGGGCAAGCAGTTAGAATCAAGGTGTAACTGGGTAGTGACACAATTAGGCCCGGCCCCCAAGGAACATAGGTTCCTGTTTATACTTTAAGGTTTTAAAACAGATCTGTCGTCTGGGATACAATCAACTGTGACACTACAACATGAGAAAGGGATACGATACACCTCAAAACTAACTTATTAAACCCTCTTAACAACCCCCCATATACATTCACACCAATAACAATATTAATAATTTTACCACACTATCTTACGTTAAAAGCCTTGGTCCACTTAAGCAGGATACAAGGTTTTATACTGAACACAAGCTAGGGTAAAGCTCTACTATTGAATTACTTGAAGTTAGTCGGCTTAGGGTAGGGTGGCCACGTGGTTCCACTGAGACCCTCTTAGAATAACTAGTAATACAAACAATGGGAACACCTAACTCCTACAAAATATAATACTCTACACCAGGGGTGGGCAACCTCTGGCACGCGTGCCAAACTTGGCACGCCGATGACTTTCTCTGGCACGCAAGAGCATTCTGGAATTATGTAAAATAAAGAAAACCCTCTAATTTTCATAAAAGAAAAAAAAATCTTAGTTAAAAAAAATAAAAGATTTTTATTATGTTCATTGTCTCGTCACAACAGATGGTGCCCCAAACATGACTGGTGAGAAGGCAGGATTTGTAAATCTGTTTGCAAAAAGTGTTGGTCATCCACTGATTGGCTTCCATTGCATCATACATGAGGAGGCTTTATGTGCAAAAGCTGGCCTAAAGGAACTGCAAGAAGTGATGCAAACAGTTACCAAGGTTGTTAATTACATTTGTGGTCGGCCTTTAAATAAAAGACAATTTCAAACTCTACTGGATGAGGTAGAATCTGTGTATAAAGGACTGAAAATGTACAACCATGTTCGTTGGCTTAGCAGAGGCTTGGTTCTGAAACGATTTATTGAATGCTTAGATGAGACAAAGCTCTATTTGAACAACCAACAAGTGTCATACCATGAATTTTCTGACATATTGTGGGTTTGTAAACTGATTTTTTTGCAGATTTTTGTGAACATTTAAATGAATTGAATATTAAGTTACAGGGCTCTGGTAAGACACTTGATGTTATGTTTTGTTACATAAAAGCTTTTGAAATGAAGCTTAAAGTTTTTAAGAGGGATGTAGATAATGAGAGATTTAGATACTTTCCAAACCTAAAGAGGTACATCAGTGATCTAAAAGATGACAGAACAAAACACAAATGTCTTCAAAAGCTGTTTGTAAACATTATCGAGTCAACAGTTTGGCAGTTCTCTACAAGATTTGTCAAATTCAGAGAACTGGAAGACACAGTAAAGTTCATCAAGTTTCCAGACAGCATCAAAATGGATGAACTAAACTTGCAAATGTTTTCATGGATAGACATGGATGATTTTGAGATGCAGTTGATTGAATTTCAGAGTAGCTCAATTTGGAAGCAGAAATTTGTTGACCTTAGAGTTGACTTGGAAAATATTGAAAGAGAGAGATTAGAGATGAAAGTAACAAAGAGAAATGCGGAAAATGAAGTATTAAGGACTTGGAATACTATTCCAGAAAATTATGTCTGTTTAAAAAACTTGCAACAGCATTGCTAACCATGTTTTCGTCTACATATGCTTGCGAATCTTTTTCAATTATGAACTTTAAGTCTGGTAACAGGAGTAGCATGACAGATGAAACTAGCGCTGCAAGCATATCTCTCAATGTTACTAAATATAAACCCGATGTAAAATCTCTGTCATCAGTTATGCAGCAGCAGAAGTCTCACTGACAGTATATAAAAGGAGTCAACAAGTTTTTTATCTGTTGTGTTCTATTAAAGTCACAAAAGCTTAAAGGCGGTTGAAATGTACTTCTGAAGGTTAAATAAAAAAAACTTCTGGTTTTTTTTAAACTATGTTTTACAGCACTGAGGTAATTTATTATTTTTTCGTTTAAAAAGTTCTTAAGGGGGCATTTTAATACATACAAAAAAATTGTTCTAGTGCAATCATAATTTATTGACGTTTTACATGTAAAGAGGGCAGCAACTGGTCCAAGTTTCAGCATCGCAGCCTAAATAGAAAGGGAGAAAAAAAAAAAAATTACACAATTTTTCAACATTTTCAAAATTACAAAACAAGCACAAGAGTCAACCGAAATCCTTTCTATGATGCTTAGCTATCACAATATTATTTAGTAAAGCTTTGTAAGTATTATTTTTATCCTAAATGTATTTAGTGCAATAATACAAATTTTCAAAGTTCACCAAAAGTATATGCAACCAAATCAGGTTTTATAAATATTTATAAAATCAATAAAAGAATGTATGAAGGAAAGGATACTTGTGTGGTTACATAAACACAATAAGGCATAGACATAAACATAGAGGCATAAACTCTACATATAATGTGCAAGTTTCATGTAAATTGAATAATAAATGATTGAGTTTTGTCACCATATAGTTGCATATTACTTACCTGTAGAAAATTGAGGTCAAAGTTCAGCCACCTGTGGCTGAGATTGATGTCGACCGATTTCATTCAAAATTGGCACCCTTGCAGATAGGCATGCATTCAGTAAGGTGTCCAAGTTTCATGAAGATCGCCTGATAACAACCAAAAAAAAAAAATTATTAAAAAAAAAAATAAAAAAAAATAATAAAAAAATTAAACAAAATAAATAAACTGTCCAGCAGTTTTATATTTACAATTATAAATGATGTAATATCAAAATATAACACTAAAACATACTAACCTAATATAATGGTCTGAAATATGGGTCCTCAAGGTGGCACTGCATAGGGACTAGTATGCACCTGCCCCATATTCTGGATCAGCTTCCTCAGGGGTCTTTCTTGGCTTGGTGGTGCGTCTTGTTAGTGTCTGCATCTTAGTGTTCTTCATGTTGAAGTACTAGTCGGTCATGTCATTCTGTGGTAGACCAAGGAGGTTCGTCAGTGATCCCATCATATACCCACCGTTGTAGTTGACAGCTGTCATTGCCATGGCGAAGTCAACCATCACTCTGCTAACATATTGGTCTTTTGAGGCGAGTTGCCAAACTCGGTGTAGAGACTCGTTTGGATTCTGAGTCTTCCCCTTCATACACTTAGTCATATTTTCCTCTGATACTAGATTATAGTATATTTTCAAGACTTCTGTCATGTGAACACTAGGTAGCTGGAAATGTACTTTCATCGTCTTGTGTGACCGTGGAGTTTTTCCATTTGCAATGTCATGCTGGTAGAAACACCAAGAGTGTTTGCCTTTAGGGCAGTGCACGTGCACTGGTTTTTCGTCAGTCGACGTTGCATGGAACAGTCCGAAGAGGCAGGCATCCCTCATTTGTTTCCAGTTCGTGTTTGTTATCTCTAATGGCTTTGGTGAAGTAACCTGCCAACTTCACAATGGTGTTGTCAGTTAATTTACCCTTCCCTTTGACCAGTGACATTCGTCTGGTCTTTTTGACTGCCCCTTTTGTCTCCTTCAATTCAACAGCTGTTTTCTGAAGGTTCCGCAACTGTGTTGCAAGTCTCTTGCTGAAGTGATTTATGCATTCAGCCTTTTCCACTTTTATATTTCCATATGGTCCTGCACCATTGTTCATTGCACACACTTTATTGAAGGCGGAAGAATCACCATCACCGAGAAAGGTCGTATACCTGAGTTTGACATCTTCAGATCGACCCCACATCAATACCGCGGCATCCGCTTCCATACTTTTGGAAGTGCCATCGTAGTTCTTGTCACAATGCGGTTTATGTTTACTCGTCTCATCGTCAAACTGAGCTTGTGTTAGTTTTCCGTTTGTTTTTTTACGTTGCATCCATTTGCACTTGGGGCAGTTTTTGCATAATGTATTGAAGTTAACAAGAAGCCCTGTGAATATTTCAACCACAAAAGCAGTGCCAATTTGCGAATGATGGCCCCTTGTATGCCAAGATCCATCAAAGGACACATCAATGTCCAGGATGCCACTAATGGGGAGTCTATTGAAATGTTTTCTGTAATGATCGAATATGATACTTACAGCATTCGTTTGCAAATACATCCATCTCTCATTAGCAGCTTCTTTGATCTGTTTCTGGATCTTGTCATATGAGTAGTGTGACACAAATTTCATACGGTTTATACAACACATGCTTTGGTAATATGTATATCCATGGCCATGTAGCATGTTGCTGTACACCAAGGATATTAAATTTTCATGATTGTCCATTATTTTATGACTATCTGTATAATTACAATAATTACAGGTTCGTGCCACTTGCACATCATGTTGCACAATCTTTATTTTATGGAGTTGCGAACCTTTTGAGCAATACTCGCATTTATACCTTTTATCTAGGAATTGTTCAAGTTTCCTATCAGTTAATAATATTGTTGACGAACGCGGTTTTAATCTACATTTCATTTCACTGTCACTGTCATATTCACTGGCACTGTCATTTTCACTGGCACTGTCATTTTCACTGGCACTATTAGTGGCCTTTTTTCCTTTATATAACTTCAGTCGTTTTGCCGCACTGCTCTGTGGAGCAGTCCGCCGCTTTGTGGAAATTCTGGGAGTTGCCAAAACATCATGTGAAGTGCTGGGTCCTGCAACATCTTGTGAGGTGCTGGGTCCTGTAACATTATGTGAGGTGCTGGGTCCTGTAACATTATGTGAGGTGCTGGGTCCTGTAACATCTTGTGAGGTGCTGGGTCCTGCAACATCTTGTGAGGTGCTGGGTCCTGCAACATCTTGAGGTGCTGGGTCCTGTAACATCTTGTGAGGTGCTGGGTCCTGCAACATCTTGTGAGGTGCTGGGTCCTGCAACATCTTGTGAGGTGCTGGGTCCTGCAACATCTTGAGGTGCTGGGTCCTGTAACATCTTGAGGTGCTGGGTCCTGCAACATCTTGTGAGGTGCTGGGTCCTGCAACATCTTGTGAGGTGCTGGGTCCTGCAACATCTTGTGAGGTGCTGGGTCCTGCAACATCTTGTGAGGTGCTGGGTCCTGCAACATCTTGTGAGGTGCTGGGTCCTGCAACATCTTGAGGTGCTGGGTCCTGTAACATCTTGTGAGGTGCTGGGTCCTGCAACATCATGTGAGGTGCTGGGTCCTGCAACATCTTGTGAGGTGCTGGGTCCTGCAACATCTTGTGAGGTGCTGGGTCCTGCAACATCTTGTGAGGTGCTGGGTCCTGTAACATCTTGTGAGGTGCTGGGTCCTGCAGCATCTTGTGAGGTGCTGGGTCCTGCAACATCTTGTGAGGTGCTGGGTCCTGTAACATCTTGTGAGGTGCTGGGTCCTGCAACATCTTGTGAGGTGCTGGGTCCTGCAACATCATGTGAGGTGCTGGGTCCTGTAACATCATGTGAGGTGCTGGGTCCTGTAACATCTTGTGAGGTGCTGGGTCCTGTAACATCTTGTGAGGTGCTGGGTCCTGTAACATCTTGTGAGGTGCTGGGTCCTGTAACATCTTTGAGGTGCTGGGTCCTGTAACATCATGTGAGGTGCTGGGTCCTGTAACATCTTGTGAGGTGCTGGGTCCTGTAACATCTTGTGAGGTGCTGGGTCCTGTAACATCTTGTGAGGTGCTGGGTCCTGTAACATCTTGTGAGGTGCTGGGTCCTGTAACATCTTGTGAGGTGCTGGGTCCTGTAACATCTTGTGAGGTGCTGGGTCCTGTAACATCTTGTGAGGTGCTGGGTCCTGTAACATCTTGTGAGGTGCTGGGTCCTGTAACATCTTGTGAGGTGCTGGGTCCTGTAACATCTTGTGAGGTGCTGGGTCCTGCAACATCTTGTGAGGTGCTGGGTCCTGCAACATCTTGTGAGGTGCTGGGTCCTGCAACATCTTGTGAGGTGCTGGGTCCTGCAACATCTTGTGAGGTGCTGGGTCCTGCAACATCAGTAGCGAGAACGTCTGGAGCGGCAGGAAGTGAGGGAGTGATGTGTAGTGTGTGTAGTGAGGCGGCGGCTGGCATGACGCTCCTCACCCTCCTCGCCTCAAGGCCACCCCTATCTTCACTCGTCCATACGCGGCAACTGTCCTTCAATATCGCTTTCTCCTTATGCCTTGCTTCGACAGCATTCTTACATTTTGCTCTTCGAATTTGCGCCTTCTTCGACAATGCAGGCATTGTGCAGTAGAGACTATAAAAGCGATTCACAGGAAGATTTGTGTGAGCGCGTCAACAGTAACACCACCCTCTCCGGAACACAATGGGTAACTGAATCAGCCCATGTGCTGAACCTCCCTATCCCCACGTGAGAGTGTTGCCATACAGCTAGTTATTATAATTTGTATATGCATAACAAGTTATTTTCCACGCTATAACAAAATATTAGACGTTTACAACGTATGACGCATCACCCTACGACGCGCTCAAGCGCGAGGACCGGATATGGGACAATTGCGGCTGGAAAATGTACTCTAATTACGTTATTTTTTATGATAACATAAAACGGTTTGCACCATGGTGTTGCCAGAACCTTCTAGTATTTTTAGAAATTTTTCAGAAAATTTTGATTTTTGTCGAAATTTAAATTGAAATGCCCCCGAGATACCAAATGTGTTCTAAAAAAATGGTTGGCACGTGGAAAAAGTTTGTGTCAGAGACTTGGCTCATTTTGGCATGCACTCTCAAAAAGGTTGCCCACCCCTGCTCTACACACTAGAGCACACCTATGCCAGACAGTGAAGAATGAACACTGTATACTTAGCTTAAACAAGACACAGAAATAAGGAAACGAGGAGGGCAGGAGGAGGGTCCTGTCCACACAGCTCACGCCCAGAGGAGGAGGAGTCTCGCCTCCTTCCTCCCAGTTGGCTTGCTGCCGGCAGACTGCTCAACTAATCGTACCGCCGCCCTATAGTTGGTGCTATATTTTATTATTTAGTAATCAACCATAGTTGGTGCCTATTTTATTATTTAGTAATCAACCCCAAGCTCAGTCTTTAACTGCTCTTTGAGAAACAAGAATAGTCTTACGTCTGGCAGGGAAGATACAAACAAATGCAGCTCGCGATGCGTCCAGTACTATAAGGTAGTTTATTAAGCTTAATTTTTTACCTCTGGTTTCCACTGAGGAACCCAGAGTCATAACACCTACCTTTACTGACATAGCTAAATAACATGTCCCTACTCTACAGAGTAGGGACATGTCCCTACTCTACAGAGTAGGGACATGGAGGAATATATACATAAATTGTCACCAAATCCGACATGAGAACCACACCAAATAAGAAACTATGGCGGTCGTTACCCGTGAGCGTCAACCGCGCATCAATGTTTACGATGTATTTATATTTGCCAACCCCATAGTTGTTTTTCGTGTTTTTTTTTTTGTATCATTCTGACCGCAATAAAATTCCCTACACGGACATATGAATATAAAGAATAAATAAGCGTGTCGCTCCACCCGCTAGAACGTGGGAAGTTGGTGTAGGGTTACCCGCTCCAGCGCCCCCAGCTGCACATGCGCTCGACCACAACTGAAAAGTTTATACTCTCCTCATGTTTGTGACCCTCATTTTCGATGTAGGTATTTTATTTTGGTATCACTGTGTAGCTAATGAAATGTTCTATAGGAACATATGTATAATATTTCACCAAAGCTAACATTACGCCACCACCAACTAAAGAACTGCGTCCTTTGTGCCTATTGCCTAATGAACATTATTGCCTATTGCCTATTGCCCAGGTGCCTAATAGGCACCTGGCGCATATCCTGGATCATCTTCCTCACGTGCCTGTCTCGGTTTGGTGGTGCGTCTAGTTGGTTGCTTCATTATTTTGTCCTTTTTACTGAAGTACCAATCAGTTAGATCGTTCTGAGGTATACCAATGAGGCTGGTCAGATCCCATGCTATACCCGGAGTTGTAGTTGGTGGCTGTTACTGCCATGGCGAAGTCAACCATTGTACGACCAACAAATCTGTCTTTGGGGGCCATTGTCCAAACTCGGTGGTGCAGAGACTCATTTGGATTTTGAGTCTTTCCTTTCAGACACTTATTCACGTTATCTTCCGAGACAAGGTTGTAGTAAATCTTCATGACTTCAGTCATGTGCTTGCTGGGTAACTGAAATTGCACCTTCATGTTCTTGTGTGATCTTGGGGTCTTAGCATTTGCTATGTCCTCTTGGTAGAAACACCAAGATTCTTTGCCTTTAGGGCAGTGCATGTGCCTTGGCTTTTCATCTGTGGACGTTGCATGAAACAGTTCAGAAAGGCAGGCATCTCTCATTGTTTTCCAGTCTGTGTTGATGTTGTCCCTGATGGCTTTGCCAAAATAACCTGACAACTTCGTAATGGTTTTGTCAGTTAGTTTCCCTTTACCTTTCACTAGGGACATTCGCCTTGACTTCCCTCTACACTCCTTGATTTCAACAGCTGATTTCTGTAGGTTGTGCAGCTGTGTTGCAAGTCTTTTGCTGAAGTGATTTATACACTCAGCCTTTTCTACCTTAGTGTCACCGTATGGTCCATCACCATTGTTCATTGCACAAACCTTATTGTAAGCAGACGAGTCACCGTCCCCCACGAAGGTCGTATATCTGAGATTATTCCTTTCTGATCTACCCCACAACAACAGAGCTGCATCAGCCTCCATATTCTTCGCACTAGAATTGTAGTTTTTATCACACGTTGGACGATGTTCAGCCATTTCACTGTCAAACTGGACCTGGTTTAGTTTTCCAACTCGTTTCTGCCGCTGTAAAGTTTGGCACTTTTTACAGTTTTTGCAAAAAATATTATAGTCAACTACCATGCCAGTGAATATTTCAATCACAAATGCAGTGCCAATTTGTGAATGATGGCCCCTTGTATGCCATGATCCATCAAATGACACATCAATGTCAAGGATGCCATTAGTGGGTTCTCTCTGTAACTGTTTTATGTAATGGTCAAATATTATATGACAAGTGTTTTCTTGCACACCCACCCATTGTAGATTAGCAGCATCTTTGATAAAAACCTGCCACCTCTCATACACCTTCTGTGACACATACGTTATCCTATTTATGGCACACAAACGTTGGTAAAATATGTATCCATGACCATTTAGCATATTGCAGTACACTAATGTCCTCAGAATATCGTATTCTGTCTCCAATTTTCGTTTGACGGAAAGGTTACACTCATTACAGGTTCTGATAATGCTCACATTATGTTGTTCACTAATGACTTTATGAATGTGGGAAACTTTGCCGCAAAACATACATGAATAATTTTCATCTAGGTACTTTTCAAGGTGCCTGTCTGTCATCATTATCACCGTCTCACATGCCTCGCTTTGACGTTTTATTGTTTTCATCTCATTATCACTGCCAATGGATTCCTCTGTCTGTTCTCTAAATCTTTTCAATCGCCTTTCAGCACTGCTCGGTGTAATTATACGTCTTTTCGAAACTGTGGGAGTCGCCACTGCCACACCAGTAGATGTAGATGCAACTGCCACACCAGCCACATCAGTAGATAGCACTGCCACACCAGCCACATCAGTAGATAGCACTGCCACACCAGCCACAGCAGTAGATGTAGATGCCACTGCCACATCAGTAGACGTAGATGCCACTGCCACATCAGTAGACGTAGATGCCACTGCCACATCAGTAGACGTAGATGCCACTGCCACATCAGCCACACCAGTAGATGTAGATGGCACTGTCGTGGCCGGTACATACACATCGAGGCGTTGAGAGAGGGGCTGGGGTCGAGGAGGGTGTGTAGGGAGGGTCGAGGCGGAGGGTGGCGGAGGCGGCGTCAAGCCTCTCACAGCTGACGCGGGGAGCCCTCCTCGATCTTCACTCGATATTATCCTTCCATGCGCTAAAGCGGCTCTCCTTTCCCACTGAAGACGGCGACCGCGTGCCAAATTGGCTGCTTGTAACTTCAGAAGCCTCCGTTTATAGGTCATTGTGTACAAGACCCCACAAAAGCGAGATTCCAGGAGCAAAAATGGAGAGCGCGTTGACAGTCTACTCTGAACCGGACACAACACGTGACTGGTGGCTGCCTGCCTCGCTCGCCCACACTAGCAGGAGACGGTTGGCAATGAGTGTATTTTTGTCATAAATACGGAGTTATTTCCGACGTTATTACGGAAAAATCGACGTTTAGAACGTACGACGCAATACCCTTGGCGCGCCACAGCCGCGCGGCACCGGATTCTGCACAATTACCCATGCAAATCTACCATAAATACTTTAATTTATATTGTAACATTATCCGGTTTGTGCGAAAGTGTTGCCAGGATGTTGTAGTATTTTTAGAAAAATTTAAAAAAATTCGATTTTTTCCGAATTTCTTCGGATCTTATGGCCCCTGAAGTCTTGAAGATATACTACAATCTTGTATCAGAGGACAACATGACCAAGTGTCTGAAGGGGAAGACTCAGAATCCAAACGAGTCACTACACCACCGAGTTTGGCAACTCGCCTCTAAAGACAAATATGTTAAGTCGTGTATTGGTAGACTTCGCCATGGCAATAACAGATGTCAACTACAACGCTGGGTATATGGTGGGATCTCTGACCAAGCTCCTTGGTCTACCACAGAATGACATGACCGACTGGTACTTCAACGTGAAGGACAAGATGATGCAGAAACCAACGAGATGCACCACCAAGCCAAGAAAGGCCCCCGAGGAAGCTGACCCCAGCTATGGGGCAGGTGCGGGCAAGGCCTTACAAAATAGCTGCTTTGCAAACCGTTCCTCCTGCTGCGCATCGTAACCCAACTCCTGAGTAAGATCGCCTATCCTGGTCCTAAGGAAGGCACCAAAATCTTTAAATTGAGTGCCTTTATCCCTCTGAAGTGACGTTAAGTAGCGACGAGCCTCCTCTTTAGTAATCTTTGCCTTAAATCGGTCCTTGATGGCCTGCACGAATTGTGGCCACGTCACCAAATGTTTGAATTCCTCAGACTTCCTCAGGAGCCCATCACGACCCACACGTGCAACCTGTTGTACCTGATGTTGTTGTGCAACCTGTTGTACCTGATGTTGTTGTTCAACCTGTTGTACCTGATGTTGTTGTGCAACCTGTTGTACCTGATGTTGTGCCTCCTCCTGCCTTTCCTGTACCTGATGTTGTTGTGCAACCTGTTGTACCTGATGTGGTTGTGCAACCTGTTGTACCTGATGTTGTTGTGCAACCTGTTGTACCTGATGTTGTTGTGCAACCTGTTGTACCTGATGTTGTTGTGCAACCTGTTGTACCTGATGTTGTTGTGCAACCTGGTGTACATGTTGTTGTTGTGCAACCTGTTGTACCTGATGTTGTTGTGCAACCTGTTGTACCTGATGTTGTTGTGCAACCTGTTGTATTTGTTGTAGTGATCCGTCATTCCGTTTGCTTGTGGGTGGTAGGCTGTTGTCCGAAGCCGAAGTTGTCTCTAAAATCTTACAAACTTCCCTAAATATATTCCCATTGAATTCTTGACCCCGGTCAGAGACTAAAACTTTAGGAGGTCCGAATACAGTAACGAACCTACACAAGAACGCATCTGCAACCGTACGAGAATCCTTCTGAGGTAATGCAACTAGTGTAGTGTACCTAGACAAATGGTCAACTAGCACCAACACGTATCTATTATCCGAATGACTGTGGTGTAAATCAATCAAATCGGCCCCCACACGATCTAAAGGTTCACGAATTTCAGGAAATTCCTGAAGTGGGGCTTGTACCTTAAGGGTGCCTTTCCTCCTCTGGCAACGAGGGCACGACTTAACGAAGCTGTTGAAATCAAGGAGTGTAGAGGGAAGTCAAAGGCGAATGTCCCTAGTGAAAGGTAAAGGGAAACTAACTGACAAAACCATTACGAAGTTGTCAGGTTATTTTGGCAAAGCCATCAGGGACAACATCAACACAGACTGGAAAACAATGAGAGATGCCTGCCTTTCTGGACTGTTTCATGCAACGTCCACAGATGAAAAGCCAAGGCACATGCACTGCCCTAAAGGCAAAGAATCTTGGTGTTTCTACCAAGAGGACATAGCAAATGCTAAGACCCCAAGATCACACAAGAACATGAAGGTGCAATTTCAGTTACCCAGCAAGCACATGACTGAAGTCATGAAGATTTACTACAACCTTGTCTCGGAAGATAACGTGAATAAGTGTCTGAAAGGAAAGACTCAAAATCCAAATGAGTCTCTGCACCACCGAGTTTGGACAATGGCCCCCAAAGACAGATTTGTTGGTCGTACAATGGTTGACTTCGCCATGGCAGTAACAGCCACCAACTACAACTCCGGGTATAGCATGGGATCTGACCAGCCTCATTGGTATACCTCAGAACGATCTAACTGATTGGTACTTCAGTAAAAAGGACAAAATAATGAAGCAACCAACTAGACGCACCACCAAACCGAGACAGGCACGTGAGGAAGATGATCCAGGATATGCGCCAGGTGCCTATTAGTGCCTATTGCAGTGCCACCTTGAGGACCCACAATTCCGGCCAATTTCAATGGTACTGAAGAATCTGAAGTACTGAAGAATTACTTCAGAAAGTAATCCTGGGAAATAAAATAGACTTTGCCTTTAAGTGGGATTTAAAGACTCCAGGATGCCCTGCAATTTTAGATGCATGTGCAAGCTTTAACGCTGATGACCGCAACATGTTCGGAATAACTAGTTGAAATACTGCCCTATCATTCTGGCTATTAACATAATACAGGACGCCCTGTTTCATTTCAAAATCTTGAGTAGGTAAATTCTTTTTCGGGTATTTCCCTCTTTCTAAATACTCAATAATTTCTTTCCATCTAGGCTCGCTCATCTGGTATTCTCTCATTTTATCTGATGGAATGGTTTCAATATTTTCATCAACTTGAACCGACGCTATGTTTCTACTTAGCGTATCTGGCACATGTGCTGGACCGGGCTTGTACAAAATCTGGAATGAGTGGGCCGAAAGTTCGTGAGACCAGTGTGACATTCGTGGGCATTTTGTTCGCTTTTTAAATGTGTGTTAACGCTCGATGGCCTGTGTAAATTACAAAGTGCCGCTGAAATAGGTAGGGTTCGAAGTACCTAACTGATTCTACTACTGCCAGTGCCTCCCGATCCGTAGCTGAATAGCGAACTTCAGGTCCTTTGACCTTTCTACTGAAGTAGGCTACTGGATGGGGTAAATTATCCGCATCTCGCTGAATTAACACTTTCGCGCTTTCGGCGAACTGAAAAAAAACATACCCTATGTGTTTTCGAAGTTTCGCGCGCCTAAGCGGTAAGACCGAAAAGTGTGTACTCTTTTTACTGTCCTGACACTAATTGTAGCCATACGTGTTTAAATTTGGTATCACTGTGTTTGCAATAGAATTGTCTATAAGAACATGCCTATAAAATGCCGCCAAAGCATAAGGAATATCAACATCAAATAAAAAACTATTGAGATCACTTGCCGAGAGCGCCACACAGTAACAAAATGTTTCCACTCTCTTAATGGTTGCGAAGACCACATTTATCCTACATCGTTGATTATGGTATCATTGGAACCGTAATAAAATTCTCTATACAGACATATGCATATGAATGTATAATCAAGGGCGTTGCTGTTGCGGTGGTGGTTTGGGTGGTATTATTGCTGACGGACCACCCAACCCACAACTCGATAGTGCTTATATTCCACTAGGAGATCACACCAGGCGCTTCAGGCTCTAGGAGAGGGGCTCAATGTCACACGTTTAGGGGATGCGGCTCCAGCACTCAGCCTTGTTGTCACGTGCACACACCCACTCGAGCCGCTGTGACTCCCCACTCTCTCCTTATGGGATATGACCTCCTCAATCCCCTTTGTCTTACTAGACTTCCGTCTTACCCTGTCCACAGCAGTGGTTCCTGTTTCTTGCTCTCTCTCTCTCCTTCTTTACTATTTCCTGGGAAGCCTCAGTGGGACAAGTGCAAACACCAGCAAATTTGGATACATTTACTGGACGAAGTACATATACAATACACGCATACATATAATAATAATGAATCCTATACACTATACTATTATAATCAGGTTGCACTCCAACACCATCAGAACTCTATCATCAACTTGTTAGGTGGTATCCTATCTCTTGGTATTACCTAATATTATCAACCTCCTCAAGTAGATATACCTATAAACATGTACAAGGTAAATCAGCATATGAATGCAATAACATACATGTATGTATCAGTATACATGATCCGTGCCACTCAATGAATCAATCGATCATTCTATCAGTCTTAGAATACATATATATATATCTGTAGGTATTCCTGCCTACGTCTGTAACTCAAAACATACTACACACTTCTCGGTACAAAGATGGCAAACGATCACTCGCCTCTCACTGCGTCGTTCACGCTAATGACAAACACACTATTGCCTCCCTACAAGTGATCATTTAGAACTATTTCACTACCCTGATAACTTCAGGTTCCTCAGGGCTTAACCACCAGGATCCTCTGCAGCTCCTCCAGGCTGCTACCATGAAGATTCCTTGAACAATTATGGTGCTTCTCTATTCCTGCTAGAGTCCTCCACAGCTCTCCTGGCTGCTGCACCATAAAGTTTCCTCGAACAACTGAGGTGCTTCACCACCTCTGCAGAAGCACGTGACACTCCTCCTCACTGCTTCTCTTCACAGATCGAGGTCCTCTCCTCCACTGCCTTGGAGTCTCGTCAACTACTCCCTCTGTGCTGGCTTTGAAGTCCTCAGCAACTTCTTCCCCAAAGACAAATCGCAGATTATATGGTCGAGGGCGTTCCTGCCACTGACAACGTCTGACCAGGGCGCTTCCCACAGCCCACAAAACTGTCTCTGGGCGGCTTAATACTCTCCCCGCCGTCCAGGACTTGAGACCGCAGCGTCTTCAGCTCGACTCCACAGCTGGTACGTCTGCACACTTCTCTTCTCTTTGGAGATATATCACTAGGGGTTCCCCTCTGGCGGGAGCTCGACGAAGCGCGGCTTTCCCCCTGCGATGTCTGGCTTCAAGTGAGATCAAGGCCCTCCCAAAGCGAGCCTCACACCTCCAGCCAATTTATCCACATCTTATAACCAGTCATTTATCTGTTTCCTCGTTCATTGCCCATAATCTCAAATTTTTATTTAAAACTGACCAAACTATCTTACCTATGTATTATCGCCTCTATGATTCCTGGACCTTCCAGTTAGGTCAGGTTTGCTGAATAACTCTCAAGAGGGAGACTCGTTTTTCTTGCAGGCTGAGATCATAACAGTTGCCCACCCGCAAGAGTGTGGGAAGTAGACGAGGAGTTAGCTGCGAGCGCACTGCCGAAAACACATGCGTGAAATCACGCGTTGAATGTATATACATTTATACGTGTCCTGACCGTAATTTTCTATGTACGTATTTCTTTTTTGTAGCAATGTGTGCGCAATAAAATTTTCTATAAGAAATGTATAAAAAGTTTACAAACCATATGAACGAGAAGCGACAGATAAACCAACGTCGCTCACTCTGCGTGCGCGGCAAAAACAAACACAATGTTTTCGTTCCTTCCATGTTTCTCAAGTTTATACTTGTTTAAACACTTTATTATTTGTATGACAATGATCGCAGTAAAATTTCCTACACAGACATATACATAACAAATAAAAATATTTCCCACGTCTTGGCAATATGAACGGCTAAAGGGAACCCACTGCAACACGGCCACCACACCCAGAGCCACACCCGCAACACCAGAAAAAATACTTTGTGTTTTTTCCTGCTTACTCATAGAAGTTTGTGATATAATATTCATTTTGGTACCAAAACAATTGCAAATAAATTCTCTACAATACGTATATAATATAATATCTTATTGATGATAAATAAAATTCCAAATAGGTGTACTTACCATGTCTATGTTGATTGTAGACCAACAGTTGAGCATTTTTTCTTCACTCCACCTTCTTCAGGCTTCAGATCCTGAAGTTGCTGAACAGATGTTTCGTAGGTGGAGTGCAGCTGTTGCAGGTGGTTATTTTTTATCCCAATACACTTTTTTTCGGTGGTACCTTGTGTGCAGCGCACAGTGCCACATCACAAGTTTTACACCCAAATTTCATGTCCCACCTTCTGCCCGATTTGCAACAAACACGGCACCTTTTACGTTTGGGCAGTTCTATGAGTTCGTGCGTCAACTTGTAGTTCAGACGTTGTTCTGAATCTACAACTCGTCTGTTTTTTTTTTTTTGAGATATATACAAGTTGTTACATTCTTGTACAGCCACTAGTACGCGTAGCGTTTCGGGCAGGTCCCTGGAATACGATCCCTGCCGCGAAGAATCGTTGTTACAACCAAGTACCCATTTTACTGTTGAGTTAAATAGAGGCTACAGTTAAGAATTTGCGCCCAGTAAATCCTCCCCGGCCAGGATACGAACCCATGACATAGCGCTCGCAGAACGCCAGGCGAGTGTCTTACCACTACACCACGGAGACTGCAAAGTTTTATGAACTTCAGTAGTCGTGTCTTCTTGAGGAACGACAAGACTTGTGGCTGAATCTTCTGCGAAATCCGTCAAGTCGAGTGGTTCTGTGTCATCTATGTCCTGTTCCGAATTTGTTGACGACGACTGACCTTGAGGTGTTGAGGTGAAAAGAGGCCGCCTCACACCAGATGGGCTGGGTGTTGAGAGTGCCGCGTCAGCAGGACGAGCAGTGTTGGCATCTAAGTCGGGAGCATGTGGTATGCTTGTTGTTGTAGGCCAGTCCTCACTCCTCCACTCCAATAAGGCATTTATTCCTATTGAGTGAAACTCTAAAAATGTTAGTTTTTTCACGTCAGTTGAATAGTTCTTATACAACGCGAATGCATTGTGCAAGGTCATTTGCAGAAAATAAAAAGTGATCTTGGTCCATTTGTGTGTTTTTCTGGCAAACTCGTAATACTTTATCATTTGATCGAAATGATCAACACCTTTCATGAAACGATTGTAATCAACTATGGCTTTGGGTTTGTTCATTTTCACAATTTCGAGTCCAGTTCTCCCGTTAGGTTTACGAACGTGTTTCCTGCGCTGAACTTCAGTAGTCTCGGCATTGTGGAGATTGGTGATGACAAACACGGGGCGCTTGTCCTTCCATACTATAATAAATGTGTTATCCTTACACATGTGCAGGGTGGTATCTGTTGCAATTTTACCCTTTACTAGTTGTTGCAGATCCTTGGGGGCGCCACATTGCAGTCTAAGTGTTCCACATGTTTAAACACCCACTTCACGTAATTTTTCTGTTAGGGTAACCGAGTTATAGTAGTTATCCATATACAGATGATAACCCTTGTTGACTTGGGGCGCCATCAACCCCATGACGGTTTCCACTGTAGTTTTTCCAATGCCACAATACACATCAAAGTTATATATGTAGCCTGATGTGCCTTCAGCCAACATATAAAATTTTACACCATATTTATCAGGCTTGTTGGGATTGTACACCTTTTGAAAGAGAGGCTGCCACGCCATGGCATTGTACCTTCATCGAGACTCAATTCTTTCTTTGGAATATACACAGACGAAAATTTCTCGCTCAAATATTCCATCACTGGTCTAACTTTTATCAATCTGTCACTATTATTCACTGGAACTGCTTTCTTGTTATACATGTGAAAGAACTT
Source organism: Procambarus virginalis (assembly GCA_020271785.1). Classification (NCBI taxonomy): domain Eukaryota; kingdom Metazoa; phylum Arthropoda; class Malacostraca; order Decapoda; family Cambaridae; genus Procambarus; species Procambarus virginalis. The sequence goes on along the minus strand of WNGS01161107.1, from coordinate 1,207,426 downwards.
CGAAATATGTTGGAACCGCACAGACGACATAAACACGCCGAAGTATCGATTATGCAACAGTTGATTTGTCTGCCAGTACATCCTCATTGTAGGCAGCTTGTTTACCCCCATCAGTAGGCATAGGCCCAAATAGCGGGCCATTTCTTTCACAGACACGGGTTTCCAAGTTTTTCTTGGAAGAAGGGAGCCATGAGATGTATGTGTCATACAAATTTGTTTCATACGCTAGATATTCCACCAATGCTCTAGTGAAAAATATTTGTAAAAACTGCAATGGAGTCGTAGGTATTGGAATTGTTAGGCCTGGGTTAGCAGAAAAGGCACCAACGATAGGAGTGGTGTTGCTACGATTCCACTCATCACTCAGCCTAGCCCTCTTTGGTACCGGACACGTTCTCTTTCCGCGTGGCGGGGCTGGGGCTTCTTCCTCACACTCTTCCTCACTCTCATCCTCACCCTCACTCGAACTTTCTGGAGCACTTGAGGAAACCTCATATAGCACGTCATATTCTGGTTCGTCAACCTCAATATAATCATCATCTGAATCCGAAAATGCCTCAACAACGTCAGAAATCTTGGAGGGAGTGAGCTTGACCCCACGATACTTATTGTAAATCATTGCGATATGGTCTTCTTTCTTGGATTTCCTACCTCTTTTTTTTGTTCCACTGCTTGTTCCTTGTGCAGGATCCATGTTGAAGGTATTGAATGGGTTTGAATCACACGAGAACGGAAATAAGTGCGTAAAAGAGGTCATGTTTGCCGCGAGAGGGGAGCGTGGTGTGGGCACTTGCCGTGTCAACAAAACAATGGGCCGACCACGTGACCGGGTAGGCCGAGATGCCATGTGGTCGTTGAGGGAGAACGGGAATTTCATGTCGAACATTTTGAGAGTATCCCAAACAAATTCAGATAGAAAATGGAATTTATACAAATATTTTTTCGCGTGACTCCAGGAGTCGTCCAACTAGCAGAACCGTAAGAAAAATAGTCGACGAACACGTTCGCAACAAAAGCACGAAAGTGTTAAGCACCCACCAATAGCTATACCGCTGGCGTCAGTGTGCACCTCCCACTCTTTCTCAAAATCAGGAATAGCCAATACCAGTGTCGTGATTAGTTGGTCTTTCAGCTTGCGATAGGCTTCGTCATGCTCAAATTTCCACACAAACTTCGCATTTTTCTTTGTCAGATCAGTCAGGGGTACTGAAATGCCAGCAAAACCCTCAATATGACGACGAAAATATCCGGCCGCCCCCAAAAACCTACACACGTCTTTTGCTGTCCTTGGAGTAGGCATGTCAGCAATGGCGCGGCACGAATCTGGGTCACGTCGGATACCGTCTGGGCACACCTGGAACCCCAGAAATTTGAATTTCTGAGCCGCCAGGGTGCTCTTCTGAACATTAAGCCTGAAACCTGCCTGATCTAACAATGTCAAAGTCTCGACTACAACAACAACAGGTACAACTGGTTGCACAACAACATAAGGTACAACAGGTTGCACAACAACATCAGGTACAACAGGTTGCACAACATCAGGTACAACAGGTTGCACAACAACATCAGGTACACCAGGTTGCACAACAACAACAGGTACACCAGGTTGCTCAACAAGTACACCAGGTTGCACAACAACATCAGGTACACCAGGTTGCACAACAACAACAGGTACACCAGGTTGCACAACAACAACAGGTACACCAGGTTGCACAACAACAACAGGTACACCAGGTTGCTCAACAACAAGAAGTACACCAGGTTGCTCAACAACAAGAAGTACACCAGGTTGCACAACAACAACCACAGGTACTACAGATGCTGCTACAGTTACTACAAGGACAGAACGGGTCACAACACTCACACAATCAACAACAGGGTCAACAACCACCTTATCAGAGTATTACCTCCAATAGTTACTCACCTGGGGTAGCCTCTTGGTCACTGGGGAATCCCTCCTCATCCCAATCCTACACCCAACCCCTCATAGTTCCTTCCCCCCTGGTCAGTCACCCCCTTACACTCCCAGCACTCCGTCCTATAGACCGGGACTTGTGGCATCACTCCCGAAGTTGTCCTTGCCAAGGTTAAATTGTGCTGAGCTCCCATCGAATAAAGTGGAACGCAACCGTTGCGTGGAAAATTGGTTGTGGAAGATGGCTTCTGTGTTGGCCGCGGCTCCTGATAATGAAACTATAATTAATCTGGCCACTGGGGCATGTGTGGGTCGCAATGGGCCCCTGAGGAAGTCTGAGGAATTCAGACATTTCGTGACGTGGCCACAATTCGTGCAGGCCATCAAGGACCGATTTAAGGCAAAGATTACTAAAGAGGAGGCTCGTCGGTACTTCATGTCACTTCAGAGGGATAAAGACACTCGATTAAAAGATTTTGGTGCCTTCCTTAGGACCAGGATAGGCGATCTTACTCAGGAGTTGGGTTACGATGCGCAGCAGGAGGAACGGTTTGCAAAGCAGTTATTTTGTAAGGCCTTGCCCGCTCATATCGGTCGATACCTAGCTACGGACACTACTTCCCTGAGTTTTAGGGAACTCGTACAGTACGCCGAAGATCATGTAGATGAGGACTTGGATGCGGAGGAGGCCCGGTCGTCACCGTCACCGTCATGTTAATGCAGTGAGCAGGAAGGTAGAGAACGGGCAAGGAGGCAATAGGTCAGGGCCCTCCCAGACGAAAGCGGGGTCTGGTGGACGCTGGCAACAACCCCTACGTAATGACTGGTGGGACTCGCGTACTTGTTTTAATTGTGGGAAAAGAGGCCACGTGAAAGCGAAATGCCGGAAGGTGACAACAGAAACATGAGAGAATCCCGCCTCGGATGGTGGCAGACCTACGTTTGAGATGACGGTTGAAGGTGTGAGATTGACAGTTTTTGTGGACACCGGAAGTCAAGCAACGCTCAACGTTTGCCCACTGACCAGGAAAAAGTAAGGCAGGCGCTGCAAAATCAACTGTCGTCTTATCTTGAAGTTATCTTGATGATTTCGGAGCTTTGTGTCCCCGCGGCCCGGTCCTCGACCAGGCCTCCACCCCCAGGAAGCAGCATGTGACAGCTAACTAACACCCAGGTATCTATTTTACTGCTAGGTAACAGGGGCATAGGGTGAATGAAACTGCCCATTGTTTCTCGTCAGCGCCTGGGATTGATCACAGGATCACAAGTCCAGCGTGCTGTCCGAATAACATTCTTAACACTTTGTGTCCTGCTCCTAGACGGGGCCCTGTGATTGCTCTCATTATAGTCAGTCGTGATTTTGCTTTCTCCTTTAGATATTGAATTTGCTTGTTGAATGTCATTTTAAAATCTATCCACACTCAGATATTGATATTGTGTAACCCACTGAAGGTTAGTCTTGAGTGCGTAGGTGCCTGTCGAGTGTTGCTGCCTAGTCTCATTGCCTTAGACTTCTGTGCAGATATTTTTAGCCCTAAAATGCTGCATTCAGATGTTACTTTATCTAAAAATTTATTGACGTGTTACATGTAAAGAGTGCTGCAACTGGTCCACGTTTCAGGATCGCAGCCTAAATAGAAAGGGAGATTTTTTTTTTACAATTTTTCAACATTTTCAGCGTTTAATAAAAAACACAAGATTCAACCGAATATCATTTCTATGATACTCGGCTATCGCATTACTATATAATAAAGGTTTGTAACTTATAATTCTATCTCAAATGTATTTAGTGCAATAATAGATTTTCAAAGTTCACCCAAAAAATTGGGTAACAAAATGTTTATGAATATTTATAAAATCAATAAATAAACTTACATTTTTTTCATAAGTTGGGGTTTTAGAGGCATAAACTCTACATATACTGTGCAAATTTCATGTAAATTGAATAATAAATGAAAAAAGTTACGCAACCATGTAGTTGCTAATTACTTACCTGTAGAAAATAGAGGTCAAAGTTCATGAGGTTGATGTTGACCAATTTCATTAAAAAATTGGCACCCTTGTAGATAGGCATGCCTTCAGTAAGGTGTGCAAGATACATGAAGATCGCCTGATAACAAAGGAAAACAAAATATTAAAAAACAACAAAAATGTCCAGCTGTTTTATATTTACAATTATTTATGTAATATCAAAATATAACACTAAAACATACGAACTTAATATAACTGGTCTGAAATATGGGTCCTCAAGGTGGCACTGCATTGGCACTAGTAGGCACTGCCCCATAGCCGGGGTCAGCTTCCTCGGGGGCCTTTCTTGTCTTTGTGGTGCATCTCGTTGGTTTCTGCATCATCTTGTCCTTCACGTTGAAGTACCAGTCGGTCATATCATTCTGTGGTAGACCAAGGAGCTTGGTCAGAGATCCCACCATATACCCAGCGTTGTAGTTGACAGCTGTCATTGCCATGGCGAAGTCTACCATTACACGACTAACATATTTGTCTTTAGAGGCGAGTTGCCAAACTCGGTGGTGTAGTGACTCGTTTGGATTCTGAGTCTTCCCCTTCAGACACTTGGTCATGTTGTCCTCTGATACAAGATTGTAGATATCTTCAAGACTTCAGTCATGTGAATACTGGGTAGCTAGGGGGGGGGCTAGGCCCTGCAACATCAGGAGAGGGGGGCTAGGCCCTGTAACATCAGGAGAGGGGGGCTAGGCCCTGCAACATCAGGAGAGGGGGGGCTAGGCCCTGCAACATCAGGAGAGGGGGGGCTAGGCCCTGTAACATCAGGAGAGGGGGGGATAGGCCCTGCAACATCAGGAGAGGGGGGGCTAGGCCCTGCAAATCAGGAGAGGGGGGGCTAGGCCCTGCACATCAGGAGAGGGGGGGGCTAGGCCCTGCAACATCAGGAGAGGGGGGGCTAGGCCCTGCAACATCAGGAGAGGGGGGGGCTAGGCCCTGCAACATCAGGAGAGGGGGGCTAGGCCCTGCAACATCAGGAGAGGGGGGGGCTAGGCCCTGCAACATCAGGAGAGGGGGGGGCTAGGCCCTGCAACATCAGGAGAGGGGGGGGCTAGGCCCTGCAACATCAGGAGAGGGGGGGGGCTAGGCCCTGCAACATCAGGAGAGGGGGGGCTAGGCCCTGCAACATCAGGAGAGGGGGGGCTAGGCCCTGCAACATCAGGAGAGGGGGGGCTAGGCCCTGCAACATCAGGAGAGGGGGGGCGCTAGGCCCTGCAACATCAGGAGAGGGGGGGGCTAGGCCCTGCAACATCAGGAGAGGGGGG
>WNGS01161107.1:1184935-1200854 GCA_020271785.1 Procambarus virginalis | reverse complement strand
AAGGTTGTAGTAAATCTTCATGACTTCAGTCATGTGCTTGCTGGGTAACTGAAATTGCACCTTCATGTTCTTGTGTGATCTTGGGGTCTTAGCATTTGCTATGTCCTCTTGGTAGAAACACCAAGATTCTTTGCCTTTAGGGCAGTGCATGTGCCTTGGCTTTTCATCTGTGGACGTTGCATGAAACAGTCCAGAAAGGCAGGCATCTCTCATTGTTTTCCAGTGTGTGTTGATGTTGTCCCTGATGGCTTTGCCAAAATAACCTGACAACTTCGTAATGGTTTTTTCAGTTAGTTTCCCTTTAACTTTCACTAGGGACATTCGCCTTGACTTCCTTCTACACTCCTTGATTTCAACAGCTGATTTCTGTAGGTTGTGCAGCTGTGTTGCAAGTCTTTTGCTGAAGTGATTTATACACTCAGCCTTTTCTACCTTAGTGTCACCATATGACACTAATATGGTGTCACCATAGGACACCATATGTCCATCACCATTGTTCATTGCACAAACCTTATTGTAAGCAGACGAGTCACCGTCCCCCACGAAGGTCGTATATCTGAGATTATTCATTTCTGATCTACCCCACAACTACACAGCTGCATCAGCCTCCATATTCTTCGCGCTAGAATTGTAGTTTTTATCACACGTTGGACGATGTTGAGCCATTGCACTGTCAAACTGGACCTGGTTTAGTTTTCCAACTCGTTTCTGCCGCTGTAAAGTTTGGCACTTTTTACAGTTTTTGCAAAAAATATTATAGTCAACTACCATGCCAGTGAATATTTCAATCACAAATGCAGTGCCAATTTGTGAATGATGGCCCCTTGTATGCCATGATCCATCAAATGACACATCAATGTCAAGGATGCCATTAGTGGGTTCTCTCTGTAACTGTTTTATGTAATGGTCAAATATTATATCACGAGTGTTTTCTTGCACACCCACCCATTGTAGATTAGCAGCATCTTTGATAAAAACCTGCCACCTCTCATACACCTTCTGTGACACACACGTTATTATATTTATGGCACACAAACGTTGGTAAAATATGTATCCATGACCATTTAGCATATTGCAGTACACTAATGTCTTCAGAATATCGTATTCTGTCTCCAATTTTCGTTTGACAGAAAGGTTACACTCATTACAGGTTCTGATAATGATCACATTATGTTGTTCACTAATGACTTTATGAATGTGGGAAACTTTGCCGCAAAACATACATGAATAATTTTCATCTAGGTACTTTTCAAGGTGCCTGTCTGTCATCATTATCACCGTCTCACGTGCCTCGCTTTGACGTTTTATTGTTTTCATCTCATTATCACTGCCAATGGATTCCTCTGTCTGTTCTCTAAATCTTTTCAATCGCCTTTCAGCACTGCTCGGTGTAATTATATGTCTTTTCGAAACTGTGGGAGTCGCCACTGCCACACCAGTAGATGTAGATGCAACTGCCACACCAGCCACATCAGTAGATAGCACTGCCACACCAGCCACAGCAGTAGATGTAGATGCCACTGCCACATCAGTAGACGTAGATGCCACTGCCACATCAGTAGACGTAGATGCCACTGCTACATCAGCCACACCAGTAGATGTAGATGGCACTGTCGTGGCCGGTACATACACATCGAGGCGTTGAGAGAGGTGCTGGGGTCGAGGAGGGTGTGTGGGGAGGGTCGAGGCGGAGGGTGGCGGAGGCGGCGTCAAGCCTCTCACAGCTGACGCGGGGAGCCCTCCTCGATCTTCACTACATAATATCCTTCCTTGCGTTAAAGCGGCTCTCCTTTCCCGCTGAAATTGACGACCGCGTGCCATATTGGCTAATTTTAACTTCACAATCCTCCGTTTATAGGTCATTGTGTACAAGACCCCACAAAAGCGAGATTCCAGGAGCAAAAATGGAGAGCGCGTCGACAGAGAGTCCACTCTGAACCGGACACAACACGTGACTGGTGGCTGGCTGCCTTGCTCGCCCACACTAGCAGGAGACGGTTGGCAATGAGTGTATTTTTATTGTCATAAATACGGAGTTATTTCCGACGTTATTACGGAAAAATCGACGTTTAGAACGTACGACGCAATACCCTTGGCGCGCCACAGCCGCGCGGCACCGGATTCTGCACAATTACGCATGCAAATCTACCATAAATACTTTAATTTATATCGTAACATTATCCGGTTTGCGCGAAAGTGTTGCCAGGATGTTGTAGTATTTTTAGAAAAATTAAAAAAAAAATCGATTTTTTCCGAATTTCTTCGGATCTTATGGCCCCAACACGTGACACAATACTTCTCAATACAATACCCTATTAATATTTCTCCTACCTCCTGCTCTCTGAAACCTTAAAACCACTTCTGCTTCTTCCCGCTCGTTTTCGTTTTCTGAAGCCCTAAAAACACTTCCTTCCGGTCTCTGAAGCCTTACAAATTATTCCTCCTGCTTCCTGCCACTCGCTCCCGCTCTCTGAAGCCCTAACAACAACTCCTAAAGCTCTCTGAAGCCTTAAAAGCACTTGCTCCCGCTTCCTCCCGCTCTCTGAAGCCCTAATAACACTTCCTTCTGCTTCCTATAACAAATTTCCAGCGATGTGTAAATATTTCATTCAAAATGATCTGCTCCCAGAAATTTTAGCCAAATATCCCCAGTTTGCTAACTGTAGGTAGTAACTGAGTGATTAAATAAAAAATAAAATATAAATATGTTTATTCAGGAAAGGTACATACATAGAGACATTTTACATAAGTGGATCGATTTATAGATAGGGCTAGTACATACAATGCCTAAAGCCACTATTACGCAATGCGTTTCGGGCAAGAAAACATTAATATCTAAAACTTAATACTAATTGAACAAAAAGAATAAAATGTCACATCATAAACCTATTGTAACCTATCCACCGCTGCCCACTGGATGGGGGGGGCGGTGTGCAGGACAAACATATCAATTGTGACACTAGCTCTCCACATATGTCAGTTGCTTAATTTAGAAACTGTACTTGAGGTCGATCTCGAACCCATTGTTGATGTGACGACTTATACTGATTTTTTTAACTAGCTCAGCAAGATTGTAACTTGCTTATCTAAGTGAATTGTGGGGTTCAGTCCCTGAGCCCATTATGTGCCTCTGTAACCCTTTCCACTACCACCCACAAGATGGGTATGGGGTGCATAATAACTAAACTAAGCCTCTCATGTTATCGTGACGTCACACACCCCGTACACATATAAAACAGGATTTTTTCTCTATTTTTGTTATTAAACCTTTTATAATTTATATAATTACTCAAGCAATGTGTTTTGATCATATTATATCGCTGAAGAAAAACTATACAATTAACCGGATTTGGTCCATATAATAACAGGTCACTATACTTCAGGTTTCCGTAGTGTAGTGGTTATCACGTGCGCCTCACACGCGCAAGGTCCCCGGTTCGGTCCCGGGCGGAAACATTTGACTTTTTAAATGTTTGTTTTCATAACCCATTGAAATAAACTCAAAGTGTCCAACCACTTGGGTCGAACGGTAGAACGACGGTCTCAATTCTTGCAGGTCGGCTTTCAGTCCCCGACCGTCCAAGTGGTTGGTACCATTCCTTCCCCCCGTCCCATCCCAAATCCTTATCCTGACCCCTTCCCAGTGCTATATAGTTGTAATGGCTTGGCGCTTTCCGCCAGATAGTTCCCTTCCCTTCTCTTCAAAGAGCTAAAATTAATAACAAAGTATATTGACAATATTTATTAAATCATAAAACTTATACCAATTTGGAAACTGGCTAAAACATCCTCGGATAAACATTCTATTGTATAGATATAGGTTATATAAATATATAGGGGTACCATCTCTGGTTGCGTTTGTAGGGACCCTAGAACTCGAAGAAGACGACATGCAGCATCCGGGGAAGCCTTGTGGGGCACCCGCATACACTTACATATTGTCTTTTCATACCACCAACTATATTTTGTTATTTTATCATTTTATTTTATTTAAAATTTCATTAGACAAAAAGAGTTACAACATTGGTTACATTCCAAGTACAAGACTTCTTATTACAGGTTGTAGAGTTCCTCCAATATATAGTTTTGTGTTAACTAATACTATTACATATATATTATTACCTATATCTTCTAGTGGTAGTAGTAGCAGGCATTCATCAGTCTCAGGAGACTATGGAGCTGTGCTCTGGTTGTCGGTCTGGAGTGGCCTCTCCAGGGCACAAAGCCAGGGTAGGGTGGTACGGGGGAGAAGCTGTCAACCATGCAGCAGGTCCCCCCCCCCCTCTCCACGGCACCGAAAGTCTCCAATGGTAAGGCAAACGCCAATACGATTGGTTCCAGCGCCGTCGCAGGAACTGTGAGCTCCGGAGCTGACCTGGAAGCTGGTGAAGGGACTCATAACCCGGAGACCGCCGTGGTCGGGGCCGGAGAAGAACCACCCGGAGACCGCCGTGGTCGGGGCCGGAGAAGAACCACCCGGAGACCGTCGTGGTCGGGGCCGGAGAAGAACCACCCGGAGACCGCCGTGGTCGGGGCCGGAGAAGAACCACCCGGAGACCGTCGTGGTCGGGGCCGGAGAAGAACCACCCGGAGACCGCCGTGGTCGGGGCCGGAGAAGAACCACCCGGAGACCGCCGTGGTCGGGGCCGGAGAAGAACCACCCGGAGACCGCCGTGGTCGGGGCCGGAGAAGAACCACTCGGAGACCGCCGTGGTCGGGGCCGGAGAAGAACCACCCGGAGACCGTCGTGGTCGGGGCCGGAGAAGAACCACCCGGAGACCGCCGTGGTCGGGGCCGGAGAAGAACCACCCGGAGACCGCCGTGGTCGGGGCCGGAGAAGAACCACCCGGAGACCGCCGTGGTCGGGGCCGGAGAAGAACCACCCGGAGACCGTCGTGGTCGGGGCCGGAGAAGAACCACCCGGAGACCGCCGTGGTCGGGGCCGGAGAAGAACCACCCGGAGACCGCCGTGGTCGGGGCCGGAGAAGAACCACCCGGAGACCGCCGTGGTCGGGGCCGGAGAAGAACCACCCGGAGACCGTCGTGGTCGGGGCCGGAGAAGAACCACCCGGAGACCGTCGTGGTCGGGGCCGGAGAAGAACCACCCGGAGACCGCCGTGGTCGGGGCCGGAGAAGAACCACTCGGAGACCGCCGTGGTCGGGGCCGGAGAAGAACCACTCGGAGACCGTCGTGGTCGGGGCCGGAGAAGAACCACTCGGAGACCGCCGTGGTCGGGGCCGGAGAAGAACCACTCGGAGACCACCGTGGTCGGGGCCGGAGAAGAACCACCCGGAGACCGCCGTGGTCGGGGCCGGAGAAGAACCACCCGGAGACCGCCGTGGTCGGGGCCGGAGAAGAACCACCCGGAGACCACCGTGGTCGGGGCCGGAGAAGAACCACCCGGAGACCGCCGTGGTCGGGGCCGGAGAAGAACCACCCGGAGACCGCCGTGGTCGGGGCCGGAGAAGAACCACCCGGAGACCACCGTGGTCGGGGCCGGAGAAGAACCACCCCAGCAAGACCGCCCCCAGCCTCCTGAAGCAGAGCCTGGGGCTGCTAGAGCCCAAGGAGGAGGACTTCAGAGTCCCGCACCTACGGGTTCCAGGCGTAGTTCAATAACTACCTGATAAACATAACTTTAATATTGATTCATTAACTAAGTTCAATAACTAATTGATAAACCTTAAAGAACTGGTGAGAACAACTGTGTACACTTCAGTTTGCTGAAATTTATTAGATCTGTGCCGCTTATAAAATACTCTTGTGTTCGATCCCCGATGGTCCCAGTGCTTGGGCACAGTTACTCCACTCCATCCTCTCGCTTCTTGCAGGGTCGGCGTTCGATCCCCGATGATGCAAGTGGTTGAGCACCGTTCCTTCACTCCGTCCTCACATCCCAGCCCATCCAAATGTTCCTTCCAAGTGTTATATATTCATACTGGCCTGGCACTTTCACCTCATCATTTCTTTACCTTACCTTACATCCTCTTCTCATAAAGATTAATTTTCCTTCCCGACTTTCTCCTTCACTCGCCTCAATTGTCAGTTGATGATGCACCTTTTACATATCTATTTATCACATTTACATTAGTTCTTTAATCATATTTAGATACTTAATCACTTATATTTATACACTTAATCATCTTTAATAACTATTCATTTGAATATAATTTATTTATTTTTCCCGTTTCATTTGTTTATTTAATGGTTTTATTTATCTATTTATAACTTAGTTATTTTTCCATCACCTTTTATATAACTTTTATATCTAATACAATTTATAATTTACATATTAACAATGAACAATTTATATGATGCAAGAATACAACGTTTAACGCTTGATGGGAAAACTAGTTGAGTGTTGCATCACATTGCTAACGTCTTATGAGTGTTGCATCACATTGCTAACGTCTTATGAGTGTTGCATCACATTGCTAACGTCTTATGAGTGTTGCATCACATTGCTAACGTCTTATGAGTGTTGCATCACATTGCTAACGTCTTATGAGTGTTGCAACACATTGCTAACGTCTTATGAGTGTTGCATCACATTGCTAACGTCTTATGAGTGTTGCAACACATTGCTAACGTCTTATGAGTGTTGCATCACATTGCTAACGTCTTATGAGTGTTGCAACACATTGCTAACGTCTTATGAGTGTTGCATCACATTGCTAATGTCTTATGAGTGTTGCAACACAGCAATAACATGTTGTGAGTGATGCAGCGATGCAACACAGCAATAACGTGTTGTGAGTGTTACAACACATAAATGACATTTTGTGAGTAGTGCAACACAGAAATGACGTTCTGCAAGTGTTGCGCGCATAAATTATAGATTGGGAGTGTTGTATTACATCATTGCAACACAGGATTAGCGTGTTGTGAGAGTTGCACCGCACAAATAACCCGTTGTGCGTGTTGCAAAACATGAGTGACATGTTGTGAGTGTTGCGCCACAGAACAAAAGTGTTGTGAATAATGCAACGCAGAAATAAAATGTTATGAACGCTGCAACACAGTAATAATGTGTTGTGAGTGTTGCAACGTTGTAATACAGCAATAACGTATCGTGAATGTTGCAGCGGACAGGAATGTTGTGTGCAATAACGTGTTGCGAGTGTTGCAACACAGAAATAATGGGGTTTGAATGATGCAAAACAGAGATATTATGTGGTGAGTGTTGCACCATTGCAACACAGGGATATTATGTGGTGAGTGTTGCACCATTGCAACACAGGGATATTATGTGGTGAGTGTTGCACCATTGTAACACAGGGATATTATGTGGTGAGTGTTGCACCATTGTAACACAGGTATATTATGTGGTGAGTGTTGCACCATTGTAACACAGGTATATTATGTGGTGAGTGTTGCACCATTGCAACACAGGTATATTATGTGGTGAGTGTTGCACCATTGCAACACAGGGATATTATGTGGTGAGTGTTGCACCATTGCAACACAGGTATATTATGTGGTGAGTGTTGCACCATTGCAATGCAGAAATAACGTGATGCCACTCTTACAGTATATTATTTTATTTTGCAACGTTCACAACAAATATGTTAGTCATGTGTTGCAACACTCACAACATATTATTTCTGTGTTGCAACAATAACAACTCACTCCTGTATTGCAACGCTCACAACACGCTATTCCGTTGCTGTTGTGAAGCTCACAACATATGTGAATGTCTCAACATATGTTGTTTGTGTACAAGTAGATTTTCCTTCATAGTTCCGTTCTCATTATAGATGACTTTTCTCAAGCATCAATAGAGGAATATAATCAATAATATAATGAGTCCCGTGATATTAGAAATATACAAATATTTCCTGTGTACACAAAAGGAATATACAAGTCTTTACCATAAATATTACCTTGATGACTGAACTATTGCCAGAATATTAACATAATTACCGGAGCTATTATTATAAACTTTTTGAAGTCTTCAATATAGAAAAATAACTTGAGGGACTTTTTTGTTAAAAGTTTAGGGCAAGAATTGGAATCTTATGAGTTTGAACACACTGTGACGTCACGTTCTATCGATCTGTTGCTTCTTTCTGCACTTGCGGCGAACTAGAAGTAAAATAAAAATTAAATCCATAAAGGCCAAATACACTGTACTTTATTTTTTCTAATCATACAGATAAAATTCCTGCTATGTGATCATTACTAGAAAATTACATTGAAAAGTAAAAAATCAGTTATAGTTTTCGATAATATTTAACACTGATAACTAGGGTGAGTACATCTAGGTGAGCACATCTAGGTGAGCACATCTAGGTGAGTACATCTAGGTGAGCACATCTAGGTGAGCACATCTAGGTGAGCACATCTAGGTGAGCACATCTAGGTGAGCACATCTAGGTGAGCACATCTAGGTGAGCACATCTAGGTGAGCACATCTAGGTGAGTACATCTAGGTGAGCACATCTAGGTGAGCACATCTAGGTGAGCACATCTAGGTGAGCACATCTAGGTGAGCACATCTAGGTGAGCACATCTAGTTGAGCACATCTAGGTGAGGACATCTAGGTGAGCACATCTAGGTGAGCACATCTAGGTGAGCACATCTAGGTGAGCACATCTAAGTGAGTACATCAATGCCATTAAACAACCTGTCCCGAAATTTTTATATATATTAAGTACTAAGTGTATATCTTGATATACCTTATAGAATGCCAGAGAACAACTGTGTAGAGTTTCCTTCGATTAAATATATTCAGATCCTTGATGGTTATAAAATATGTTTTTGTTCGATTCCCGAAATCGAAGTAGTTGGGCAGCGTTCCTTCACTCCGTCCTCACATCCCAGCTCATCTTAATGACCCTTCCAAGTGATATATATTCATACTGGCCTGGCGCTTTCACCTCATCATTTCCTTACCTTACCTTACATCCTCTTCTCATAAAGATTAATTTTCCTTCCCGACTTTCTCCTTCACTCGCCTCAATTGTCAGTTGATGATGTATGATGAAGTGGATGAATGTATGACTGTTGAGTTCTTCATTAAGCAGGAAGAGTCGTGGCCAGACTGGGAGGACCCGGTGTTCACGCGGTCACCAGTTACAACAGTCGTGGCCAGACTGGGAGGACCCGGTGTTCACGCGGTCACCAGTTACAACAGTCGTGGCCAGACTGGGAGGACCCGGTGTTCACGCCCTCACCAGTTACAACAGTCGTGGCCAGACTGGGAGGACCCGGTGTTCACGCCCTCACCAGTTACAACAGTCGTGGCCAGACTGGGAGGACCCGGTGTTCACGCCCTCACCAGTTACAACAGTCGTGGCCAGACTGGGAGGACCCGGTGTTCACGCCCTCACCAGTTACAACAGTCGTGGCCAGACTGGTCGGACCCGGTGTTCACGCCCTCACCAGTTACAACTCTATATATGACATGTTAGCTTCCGTTTGTCCATATATTACGCAGATAAAACTTTAGTTTTAATCTAAAACTGTTTTTCATCTATTTAATCAAATTTTAAAAATTCAATCACGTTATATTTACAAATTCTAATAACTTTTATATATATTATATAATTTGTTATTATTATAACATTACGAAACAGTTAAAACTTGGGGTGAGTGTTGCAACACAGCAACAACGTAGTGTGAGTGTTGCAACACAGCAACAACGTGTTGCGAGTGTTGCAACACAGCAACAACGTAGTGTGAGTGTTGCAACACAGTAACAACGTGTTGTGAGTGTTGCAACACAGCAACAACGTGTTGTGAGTGTTGCAACACAGCAACAACGTAGTGTGAGTGTTGCAACACAGCAACAACGTGTTGTGAGTGTTGCAACACACCAACAACGTGTTGTGAGTGTTGCAACACAGCAACAACGAGTGTGAGTGTTGCAACACAGCAACAACGTAGTGTGAGTGTTGCAACACAGCAACAACGTGTTGTGAGTGTTGCAACACAGCAACAACGTGTTGTGAGTGTTGCAACACAGCAACAATGTAGTGTGAGTGTTGCAACACAGCAACAACGTAGTGTGAGTGTTGCAACACAGCAACAACGTGTTGTGAGTGTTGCAACACAGCAACAACGTGTTGTGAGTGTTGCAACACAGCAACAACGTGTTGTGAGTGTTGCAACACAGCAACAACGTAGTGTGAGTGTTGCAACACAGCAACAACGTGTTGTGAGTGTTGCAACACAGCAACAACGTAGTGTGAGTGTTGCAACACAGCAACAACGTAGTGTGAGTGTTGCAACACAGCAACAACGTAGTGTGAGTGTTGCAACACAGCAACAACGTGTTGTGAGTGTTGCAACACAGCAACAACGTAGTGTGAGTGTTGCAACACAGCAACAACGTGTTGTGAGTGTTGCAACACAGCAACAACGTAGTGTGAGTGTTGCAACACAGCAACAACGTAGTGTGAGTGTTGCAACACAGCAACAACGTAGTGTGAGTGTTGCAACACAGCAACAACGTAGTGTGAGTGTTGCAACACAGCAACAACGTAGTGTGAGTGTTGCAACACAGCAACAATGTGTTGTGAGTGTTGCAACACAGCAACAACGTAGTGTGAGTGTTGCAACACAGCAACAACGTAGTGTGGGTGTTGCAACACAGCAACAACGTAGTGTGAGTGTTGCAACACAGCAACAACGTAGTGTGGGTGTTGCAACACAGCAACAACGTAGTGTGAGTGTTGCAACACAGCAACAACGTAGTGTTGGTGTTGCAATACAGCAACAACGTAGTGTGGGTGTTGCAACACAGCAACAACGTAGTGTGAGTGTTGCAACACAACAACAACGTAGTGTGAGTGTTACAACACAGCAACAACGTTTTGTGAGTGTTGCAACACAGCAACAACGAATGTGAGTGTTGCAACACAGCAACAACGTAGTGTGAGTGTTGCAACACAGCAACAACGTAGTGTGAGTGATGCAACACAGCAACAACGTAGTGTGAGTGTTACAACACAGCAACAACGTAGTGTGAGTGTTGCAACACAGCAACAACGTAGTGTGAGTGTTACAACACAGCAACAACGTAGTGTGAGTGTTGCAACACAGCAACAACGTAGTGTGAGTGTTGCAACACACCAACAACGTAGTGTGAGTGTTGCAACACAGCAACAACGTAGTGTGAGTGTTGCAACACAGCAACAACGTAGTGTGAGTGTTACAACACAGCAACAACGTAGTGTGAGTGTTGCAACACAGCAACAACGTAGTGTGAGTGTTGCAACACACCAACAACGTAGTGTGAGTGTTGCAACACAGCAACAACGTAGTGTGAGTGTTGCAACACAGCAACAACGTAGTGTGAGTGTTGCAACACAGCAACGTGTTGTGAGTGTTGCAACACAGTAACAACGTAGTGTGAGTGTTGCAACACAGCAACAACGTGTTGTGAGTGTTGCAACACAGCAACAACGTAGTGTGAGTGTTGCAACACAGCAACGTGTTGTGAGTGTTGCAACACAGTAACAACGTAGTGTGAGTGTTGCAACACAGCAACAACGTGTTGTGAGTGTTACAACACACCAACAACGTAGTGTGAGTGTTGCAACACAGCAACAACGTAGTGTGGGTGTTGCAACACAGCAACAACGTAGTGTGAGTGTTGCAACACAGTAACAACGTAGTGTGAGTGTTGCAACACAGCAACAACGTGTTGTGAGTGTTACAACACAGCAACAACGTAGTGTGGGTGTTGCAACACAGCAACAACGTAGTGTGAGTGTTGCAACACAGTAACAACGTGTTGTGAGTGTTGCAACACAGCAACAACGTGTTGTGAGTGTTACAACACACCAACAACGTAGTGTGAGTGTTGCAACACAGCAACAACGTAGTGTGAGTGTTGCAACACACCAACAACGTAGTGTGAGTGTTGCAACACAGCAACAACGTAGTGTGAGTGTTGCAACACACCAACAAAGTAGTGTGAGTGTTGCAACACTCACAACACCTCATTTCTGTGTTGCAACACTCACAAAACGCCATTCATATATGTTGCAAAACTCACAACATGTGCATATGCATTCGTGTATGCTAACTAAAAGAAAAATCTTAACGTAATCTATTAGTCATATATACTGATGTAATCACCTAATTGTGCTTGCGGGAGTTGAGCTTTGGCTCTTTGGTCCCGGAGTATACCTGATGTATACCTGTCTTCTCTAACCTTACAACTGGGGTTCCTACCTTGCGATCATTACTAAAACAAACATGAACATTTAACAATCAGCTTAAGGTATCAGTAATACTTAAGTAATAAACAAGATGAAAGACTAATTATTAGAGTGAGAACAGCTAAATGAGCACATGAAGGTACTCACCTACTTGTGCTTGCGGTAGTGTACAGGTTCCTGAGCCTATTGGGCTCTATCATATCTACACTTGAAACTGTGTATAGGAGTCTGCCTCCACCACATTACTTCCTAATACATTCCATTTGTCAACCACTCTGACACAAAATAATCACTACACACGACCGTAGTAGGATATGTCATCACGTCTAGGTGAGCACATCTAGGTGATCATCTATGTCTATAAACAGTAAGTTTATAGACATAGTTTATGTGCTCACCTAGATGTGCTCACCTAGATGTGCTCACCTAGAGGTGCTCACCTAGATGTGCTCACCTAGAGGTGCTCACCTAGATGTGCTCACCTAGATGTGCTCACCTAGAGGTGCTCACCTAGATGTTCCTACCTGTATGTGCTCACCTAGATGTTCCTACCTGTATGTGCTGTCGGGGTGTCACGGTTCTTGTTAGTGAAGGGTTAAAGCAACGGTAGACTGGATCTCCTCTCTAGGTGGTTGCTCCGACAATAACCCTTACTCACCGTCGTTCTACGGGTCTTCTCTCGATCCTCTAGGCTCCACTGCACGCCCCGGAGAGTACCTCAGTCGATCTCACAACCGGCCTTAAGTTGTAAGATGAGTGGAGACACAGATCATTCCCTCAATCTGTGGCCTGCCCCGACACAGAACTCTCACACAGCCTTCAACGTCGCCAACTGGTGTTTTTAGGTGTCCAGTAACACAGCAGTGGTGAGGTGTAATTGTGGTAATTGTGGTAAGAGCAATTTCAAATAGTATTGTCTCAGGCAAGTCACTCTGTCTTACTTCCTTACACGGTCACAAGATAAATGGAGGGGATGATATCAAACACCAAAGAGTTTTGGTATTTTACTTAAAAGACAACGAGAAATATATATATGCATCAATGTATCAGGAACAAGGTACAGCAGCTGCTCACTCCGCCGCAAAATAATGACAAATAATCCAGAACGCACCAAATGGTAACACAAGGCAACCCCTCGCGTCACCTGTCAAAGTCAGCTGACTCCAGGCCCTAGCACCCGTGAGAAAAGACTAGTACTTGTTTTCTAATTCTATCACGATCCCCGTTTATTCAACTTTTCACAAAACACTGTATTTAACATTCACATGGCATACTTATGATTTCACTGGCCTTGCGATCAATATCTTATTCACAATGCACTCACAGTGACTTTTCACCATACCAAAAGATTACTCTATTCTTAATAATATTTACTGTGAATGCACTCGCTTGATCATTGAACGTATCTTTACATCTATACTTTCTCTTAAAGATATATCACTGGCAATCACTTCAAGTATACGAGATTATTCAGTACACTGGCTTGTACATAGATAAATCATTGATCGAATCACAGGCATATATATATATATATATAAATCATGGAGATCAACACACAGGCATTTATATCAATAAATCATGGAGATCAACACACAGGCATTTATATCAATAAATCATGGAGATCAATACACAGGCATTTATATCAATAAATCTTGGAGATCAATACACAGGCATTTATATCAATAAATTCTAGGCTCATAGCCTAACACCAAATCTGGTTTACTACTAATATATATAATAATAATAATCACAAGAAATGAATTACAGTCACAGTAAATTCCTTAATGAATCCTGGTGCTTGCACACACCCACACATAGATATATATGTAAACTAATACTGTGAGCACTCTGGGTAGCCTCACCACACACTGTGCTCTCTGTGACTTAGACTCAAGTGAGACTTGCTCACGACATATAAAATATTCTGACAAGTATCTATAGCTAACTAAAGGGGAAATAGGAGGGTAACTGTAAACACCTACTTTACCTATCCTAGGATGACAGTTGGGTTGTAGCTCCTGGTCCAGGCTCTCGCCTCGTACACCCTCCAGAAACACAAGCCAACGCCTTAGGATTTTCGCGTCTCGCCGCTTTCTGTACACAGCAGGTCCGTGCTTCCCCTACAGTACGTCGCCGGGTTGAAGTCGGTCTCCTGGCCGTCAACTTTCCTCCCAACTACGGCAACCAGCCTACGTCTCGGCGGTCGTCGTACGTTTCCCAAATAGTGCTTGTCACTGTACGCCCAGAGGAACTGCCTCTCACCACTACGAAGTCACTGTGAAGTTATCAGCCGTCCCAGACGATACTGCTTAAGCTCCACACGCACAGCACCCGACTTCAGAGCACTTGAAGCTCACCTCACTGTCAATTCCCTCGTCGTCTAGGTATGCCACTAGGTATTTGGGAAGACTTCTCGACGTGCTTGCATCCAACTGTTGACTCGTAGGGTTCCACAAAGGTATGGTTACTGTCAAACTTGACAGGATCGTCGATCACACGTTCAATCAAGTTGACAAGGTGGTCAACTCGATTCACTCACGGTGGATTGGCCCGGCCACTAAGCTGTCTCTTATACTGGTGGACTGCCAAGGACGTCACACGCGACGATGCCTGGCCCACTTCTTGCAACGCACCTGTTCCTGAGCACTTGTTGCTCAATATTCTGTCAATTCCTTATCTGAGCCACATCTGGGTTGCAGGAAGACCTCACAGAGTGCGTGCTAACAACTGGAGACGCTTATATCCACCGGAGCTCGGTAAATCCGTCACTCTGATAGGATGACCGATCGCACGTCCTGCCTCTCGGACGTGTCGTGAAAGACTGATGGCGCGAAGGCGCCGCCACGGCTGGACCCCCTTGCCTATGTGACGTCACATTTTCCAAAGTAGGTTTTCATTGGCTCCCAGTGCCACATCGCTGACGGTGACCAATCTGGCGACACTGACGTCACACAGTTTTGGCGGGAGAACAGACTCGCCAGCGCCATTTTGGCTCCCATAAGGGCCTATCCCACAGGCAAAATATTCTTCTTTCACGAATTTCTCGGCTCATCGAGAATACTGCTCTCTCCCACACATGTTCAATTGAAGCCTGCAACGTAGAGAACGCTCGGGAATAGTGGACATGACTCTTACAGCAGCGTGGGAGAATTAGAAGGGGGGAACACCGTCACAGTGCTCACCTAGATGTGCTCACCTAGATGTGCTCACCAAGATGTGCTCACCAAGATGTACTCACCTAGATGTGTTCACCTTCATGTGCTCACCAGTAAGACACATGGTGGTGATGTACCATGGGAGAGTGTGCCTGTAAGACACATGGTGGTGATGTACCATGGGAGAGTGTGCCTGTAAGATACATGGTGGTGATGTACCATGGGAGAGTGTGCCTGTAAGACACATGGTGGTGGTGTACCATGGGAGAGTGTGCCTGTAAGATACATGGTGGTGATGTACCATGGGAGAGTGTGCCTGTAAGACACATAGACATTCACCCAAAACGCTATGCGTGCTATTGGCTGTACAAGACTGTAATAACAATTTTATACAAAAATAATAAATAAAATACAGTAATATATCATAATATATTACTGTATTATATCATAAATATGTAAAATATCATAATTCCTATTGTTTAGCTTTCTATGTTTTCTCAAGCATTACAGGGGTGTACTGTGGTGCAGGTGTTTTACATTAGGGGGGGGGGTAGGGTCCATGCAGGTTTCACATACAGCTGTAATTAGGTCA
>WNGS01161107.1:1172774-1183900 GCA_020271785.1 Procambarus virginalis | reverse complement strand
GTTCCCAATTTGAACATCTTCACCATTGTGATCATTGCTGTCTTCTTATATGTGCTGTCAATCTGCTGTATGGGTTTATTAATCTGTTTATATGTATATATTGCTACCCAGTCTCCCAATCTTTATGTACCCATCTGAAAATCTTTACCATAGTGATCTTTGCGTCTTATATGTGCTGTCAATCTGCTATATGGTGGTCTATTAATCTTTTAATACCATCAAGCTGTCAATGTAATCAATCAGAGCTTTAATATAACAATGTACTTTAATATACTTACAAAGCTCTCGCATCTCATTTTTCTCTTGCATGTATTTATCATTTATCAATTCTGATAGAACTTACCTACTTAAAATATCTGTTAGATTAAGGACCTGCCCGAACGCTGCGCGTACTAGTGGCTTTACAAGATTGTAATACTGTCCTATTCATGTATTTCACAAACCCAATGTACCTTCTTGTATATAAATAAATAATAAATAAATAAGCCTTTTTTCTTTTTTTTTCTTTTGCAGTAACAGAAAAAATGGATTACGTTATGAAGGAACTGTCAAAATTGACACTTTTATCAGGGGATATCCTGAATATTGTCAAAATGACAGAAACCCGTATGGTCAAAACACACGAAGATATACCAATCTGGAAGACATTTTTCCATCCCCACTTGAAACTGTTGAGGAGGTAGAAAGTCTTCACACGTGCTGAAAAGTAACATTGATATAAAAAGAGTATGGTAGTGTTGCTTATTTTTTTTTAGCTTGTACATGTCTTTTGATTAGTTTTTGGGGGATGAAGGGTGGGGGGGCACAGAATTGATTGTTCAGTGGTACCATTTTGTTTTTATAGTTTAAGGTACCAGGAACAAAAGCAAATGTTACTCAAATTAGGGATTTTGTAATAGTTAAGAAGGAAATAGTTAAATCGTATTTATTTATTACAGTTGGAAATTAGAAAATCTAATGTGAGATTGAAAGATATATATTATTCTCTATTACCTTACAGCTTATGCATTATTTTAACAGGTCCAGATGCTGTCTTTAATGGGCGGTGCAAACTGTGGAGACACAGTGAAGAGGATAGGGACCTATGGGGTCTGGTCTCAGTATTCACTTGTTGGGCGCAAGAAGAAACGTGTCTTCAAAACCTTGGATATTTGTAATGTAATAATAAGTACGTAAATTTGACATTTTTTTGTATTATATATGTATAAATATATATATATATATATATATATATATATATATATATATATATATATATATATATATATATATGTCTCATTGAATATGACCGCATATTCTGTATTTACTATCTTCTGATTTAGGGCTTCTATCCCTCTAACTATTTTCTTAGCATCAGGGCTTAGCTGAAACAGGAGTTCTCCAAAACTCATTTTCGTAATTTCTGGGTGAAGAAAAGAAACCTACCTAACCTAACCTAACCTATCGTTATAGGTTAGGTTAGTTAGGTAGCCGAAAATGTTAGGTTATGTTAAGTTAGGTAGGTTAGGTTGTCAAAAAACAATTAATTCATGAAAACTTGGCCTATTAGGCAAATCGGGCCTTGCATAGTAGGCTGAGAAGTGCGTTCTGGCTACTAGGTACGACATATATATATATAATAATATATATATATATATATATATATTTGTATATATATATATATATTTGTGTATATATATATATATATATATTTGTGTATATATATATATTTGTATATATATATATATATATATATATATATATATATATATATATATATATATATATATATATATATATATATATATATATATATTTATATATATACATATTTATATATATATATTTACATATAAATATATATATAAATATAGTTTTTGTTTTTGCTGATTTGTTATGTAAATAATAAAAGAAATATAAATTATTTTATTTTTTACCCTTAAATTTGTAGTAATATTTACATTGAAAATAATATAATTAAATTTAAAGAATTTTATCTTTAAAGACAAAGATTTTAATTAAGAGCTTCAGATTAGGCTCAAAGCTTTCGTAAGAGATTCATATCGGTATATGAATGGATTATGAATGATTCATGTTAGGATTGTAAAGTTGTCACAACGTTTCTAATGTGTTAGATTCGTAGGTTTTGGTTGTAAGTTTTGGAAACCTATTTAATTCCACACAAAAAAACCTATCTGATACGAGAAAACGAACGTTTCCAATCCTTTCAAACACTTTCCAGATAGGTTGTGGCAACATAAAAATGTTTGCTGGGTACACCACACCACTACACCAGGGTACTACACCACACAACTATACCAGGGTACTACACCACACCACTACAAGGGAACAACAACAACACCACTATACCAGGCTACACCATACCACTATACCAGGGTACTACACCACACCACTATACCAGGGTACTACACCACACCACTATACCAGGGTACTACACCACACCACTATACCAGGGTACTACACCACACCAGGCTACTACACCAGACCACTACACCACACCAGGGTACTATACTACACCAGGCTACAACACCATACCACTACACCAGGGTACTATACTACACCAGGCTACACCACACCACTATACCAGGGTAGTACACCACACCACTATACCAGGGTACTACACCATGCTACTACACCAGGTTAATACACCACACCACTACACCAGGCTACTACACAACACCACTATACCAGGCTACTACACTACACCAGGTACACCACACCACTATACCAGGCTACTACACTACACCAGGTACACCACACCACAATACCAGGTTACTACACTACACCAGGTACACCACACCACTATACCAGGTTTCTACACTACACCAGGTACACCACACCACTATACCAGGCTACTACACTACACCAGGTACACCACACCACTACACCAGGTTACTACACAACACCAGGTACACCACACCTCTATACCAGGCTACTTCACTACACCAGGTACACCACACCACTATACCAGGCTACTACACCACACCACTACACCAGGCTACTACACCACACCACTATACCAGGTAGTACACCACACCACTATACCAGGGTACTACACCATGCCACTACACCAGGCTACTACACCACAGCCTTACACCAGGCTACTACACCACACCACTATACCAGAGTAGTACACCACACACTATACCAGAGTACTACACCATGCCACTATACCAGGCTACTACACCACACCACTACAGCAGGCTACTACACCACACACTACACCAGGCTACTACACCACACCACTATACCAGGGTAGTACACCACACCACTATACCAGGCTACTACACCACACCACTACACCAGGCTACTACACCACACCACTACACCAGGGTACTACACCACACCACTATACCAGGCTACTACACCACACCACTACACCAGGCTACTACACCACACCACTATACCAGGGTACTACACCATGCCACTACACCAGGCTACTACACCACACCACTACACCAGGCTACTACACCACACCACTACACCAGGGTAGTACACCACACCACTATACCAGGCTACTACACCACACACTACACCAGGGTACTACATCACACCACTACACCAGGGTACTACACCACACCATTACACCAGGGTATTACACCACTCCACTATACCAGGGTACTACACCACACCACTANATAGACTTAATAAACACTTTGCCGCCCCCCGCGTAAGAGAAAAACATTGGGCTTGTGCTTTCGGCACCTCGGGCGGCCAAGCGGTGAGACAAAAAAGTGTATACTTTTTTTACTGTCCTGACACTATTTGTTGGCCTACGTATTTAAATTTGGTATCACTGTGTTCGCAATAGAATTGTCTATAAGAACATATGTATAAAATGGCGGCAAATCATAAGGCATATCTGCACCACATAAAAAAGTATTGACATTACTCGCCGAAAGCGCCAAACAGCAACAAAATGTTTCCATTCTATTAATGGTTGTGAAGCCCACAGTCGTCCTACATCGTTAATTTTGGTATCATTGGAATCGCAATAAAATTCTCTATACGGACATATGCATATGAATGTATATTCTAGGTCGTTGCCCACCCGCAAGAGTGTGGGAAGTTGACAATGAGTTACCCGCGAGCGCACCAGCGAAAACACATGTGGGAAATCACGCTTGGAAAGTTTATACATTTATATTGTTCCCGGCCTTATTTTTCTATGTCGGTATTTGTTTTTTGTACCAATGTGTTCGCAATAAAATTTTCTATAAGAAGAAAAGTATAAAAAATGTAAAAAGCATATGTACGAATTGCGCCAAATATAAAACAACGTCGCTCATTATGCGTGCGCGGCAAAAACGAACCCAATGGGTTCGTTTGTTCCATGTTTGTCAAGTTTATACTTGTCTCAACACAATTTTATTTGTATGACAGTGATCACAGTAAAAAATCCTACACAGACATAAACGAAACAAATAAAAATATTTGGCTGGTCATAGCAAAATGAACAGGTAAAGCGAACCCACCGCAACACGCCCGGCACACCCAGAGCCACACCCGCCACACCCGCAACACCAGAAAAAATACTTTGTGTTTTTTCCTGCTTAGTCATAGAAGTTTAGGTGATATAATATTCATTTTTGTACCAAAACATTCGCAAATAAATTGTCTACAATACGTATATAATATAATATGTTATTGATGATAAATAAAATTCCAAATAGGTGTACTTACCATGTATATGTTGATTGAAGACCAACAGTTGAGCAATTTTTCTTCACTCCACCATCTTCAGGCCTGATATCCTGAAGTTGCTCAACAGATGTTTCGTTGGTGGAGTGAAGCTGTTGCGGGTGGTTACTTTTTCTCCACCCAAAATACCTTCCTGCGGTGGTACCTTGTGTAGCAAGGTACAGCGCACAGTGCCACATCACAAGTTTTACATGCGAGTTTGACGTCCTTCCTTATGCCAGACTTGTTACAAACACGGCACCTTTTACGTTTTTTCAGGTCGATAATTTCATGCGTCAACTTGTAGTTCAGTCTATGTTCTGAATCTACAATTCGTTTTTGTTTGTAGGGAACAACAGGAATCGTGTCTTCTTCAGGAATGACAAGACTGTTGGTTACATCTACTGTCACATCCGTCAAGTCAAGGGCTTCTATGTCATCGAACTCCTGTTCAGAATTGTGTGATGATGACTGGGCTTGAGGTGTCGATGTGAACAGAGCCCGCCTCGAACCAGATGGGCCGGCTGTTGGAGGTGCCGCGTCAGCAGGACGAGCTACGTTGCTAGCGTCTGGAGCAGCTACGTTGGCATCTATGTCTGGAGCAGCTACGTTGGCATCTATGTCTGGAGCATGGGGTATGCCTGTGGTTGCTGGCCAGTCATCACTTTTCCACATCAATAAGGATTTGATTCCTATTGCGTGAAACTCCAGAAAAGTGAGCTTTTTTACATCAGTGGAGTAGTTCTTATACAATGCGTATGCATTGTGCAAAGCCATTTGTAGAAAATAAAAAGTAATCTTCTTGGTCCATTTGTGTGTTTTTCTGGCAAACTCGTAATACTTGATCATTTGATCGAAATGATCAACACCTTTCATGTACCGATTGTACTCACATATGGCCTTGGGTTTGTTCACTTTCACAAGTTGGAGTCCAGTTCTCCCGTTTCGCATACGAACACGTTTCCTGCGATTTACTTCTGTTGTGTCGGCATTGTGCAGATTGGTGATGACAGTGACGGGGCGCTTGTCTTTCCATACTATGATAAATGTGTTATCCTTACGCCTGTGTATGGTGGTATCTGTTGCCATTTTAGCCTTTGCCAGTTCTTGCAGATCCTTGGGGGCGCCACGTTGCAGTCTAAGTGTTCCACATGTGTAAACTCCAACTTCACGTAATTGTTCTGTCAGGGCAACCGAGTTATAGTAGTTATCCATATACAGATGATAACCCTTGTTGACTAGGGGCGCCATCAACCCCGTGACGGTTTCGACTGTGGTTTTTCCTATGCCACAATACACATCAAAATTATATATGTAGCCCGATGTGCCCTCGGCCAACATATAAAATTTTACACCATATTTGTCTGGCTTGTTGGGATTGTATACCTTGAACGAGAGGCGGCCCCGCCATGGCATTGTACCTTCATCGAGACTCAATTCTTTCTTTGGAATATATAAAGACATAAATTTCTGAGACAAATAATCCATCACTGGTCTCACTTTTATCAATCTATCACTATTATCTGCTGGAACTGCCTTATTGTTATACATGTGAAAGAACTTGGAAATAATTTGGAAACGCGGAGATGACATAAACACGTTGAAGAAGCGAGCATGCCACATCTGGTTCGTCTGCCAGTACATCCTCATTGTAGGCAGCCTGTTTACCCCCATCAGTATGCACAGCCCCAAATATCGGGCCATTTCTTTCACACACACAGGTTTCCAAGCTTTTTGTACTGAGCGAGCCGCGAGGTGCATCACGTGTGTGGCATACAAATTTGTTTCATAAGCCAGATATTCTACTATAGCTCTAGTAAAAAATAACTATGAACTGCAATGGAGTAGTTGGTGGTGGAATTGTTATCCCGGGGGTTGCAGTAAATGCACCAACGATGGGAGGAGTATTGCTACGATTCCACTCACCACTGAGCCTAGCCCTCTTCCGTACCGGACACGTCCTCTTTCCGCGTGGCCGGGCTGGGGGTTCCTCCTCACTCTCATCCTCACTCTCAGACGAACTCTCTTGCTCACTTGAGGAAACATCAACAACCAAGTCACATTCTGGTTCATCATCCTCAAAATCGTCCTCATCTGAATCGGGAAAAGCCTCAACCAGATCAGGAATCTTGGAGGGAGTGAGCTTGACCCCACGATACTGATTATGGATCATGGCGATCTGCTCTTCTTTCTGCGATTTCCTACCTCTTTTTGAAGTACCACGGCTTGTTCCTTGTTCAGCATCCATTTTCAACGTATTGAATGGGATATAATCACACGAGAACGGAAAGAAATGCGAAAAACGGGTCAAATTTGCGACGCGAGGGGAGCGTGGTGTGGGCACTGTGCGTGACAACAAAACAATGGGCCGACCACGTGACCGGGTAGGCCGAGATGCCTGATGGGAGTTGTGTGAGAACGGGAATTTCATGGGGAACATTTTAAGAATTTGAAAAACAAAATCGGATAGTAAATGATTTTTATACAAATATTTTTTAATTTAACTAAAATAATGGTTAAAAGTGCGTAACCGTAAGAACGACTTATAACGACCCGGCT
Organism: Procambarus virginalis; assembly: GCA_020271785.1. NCBI lineage: Eukaryota > Metazoa > Arthropoda > Malacostraca > Decapoda > Cambaridae > Procambarus > Procambarus virginalis. The sequence goes on along the minus strand of WNGS01161107.1, from coordinate 1,176,661 downwards.
AGTTATAAATGCGCGAAAGTGATATTATTATAAATTAATTAATTAATCTTAGCATCGTGTCGTTTTTTCATATTTTCTTGGGCCTTCCCAAGATACTTTAGTGCAGCAGCCTTGCAGTCCTTGAGTCTCCGGTGGTTTTGCGCAAAGAAAGCCGAACCTTCGGTTAACGTTACGTTCCCTAACAGATTCTCCTGTAACATTTGTAAGGGTCCACGAACTTTATGGCCAAAGACTAACTCAAAAGGAGAACAACCCAGTGAACTTTGCAACCCCTTCCTAGCAGCAAACAAAACATACGGCAAGTTCTCATCTCGCACGATGTCTTCAACATCTGCTTCAGAGTTAGATGGAACCGTTCAATTACCCTCTGACTCTGCGGATGGTATGGGCTGGAAACCTTATGAGTTATTCCATGGTCCTTACAAAATTGTTCAAAAGTATCAGACTTAGTTAGTACCATTGTCAGTTTGCACGACCCGAGGCAGTCCAAAAGTGGAAAAAAATTGCAACATACGCGCAACAACAGTCTTTGCTCGGATGGTCCTTACAGCAAAAGCCTCTGGGTAACGAGTCGTGATACACATCATCGTGATTAGGTAAATATTACCAGACTTAGTTCTAGGTAATGGATCAACACAGTCCATTACCACATGAGAAAATGGTTCCTCCGGCACGACAATAGGCTTAAGAGGAGCTTTAGGTGGAGTCTGGTTTGGTTTCCCAACAAGTTGACAAGCAATACATGCATTACAAAATTTTGCCACATCGCTTTTCAGCTTGGGCCAGAAAAAATACTTGCAGATTTTGCGATAAGTAATATTAATGCCTTGATGTCCCCCCATAGGATCATCGTGGGCAGCTGATAAAACTCTCTCTATAGCAGGTCGGCAACATAACCTGGTGGACTACCTCCCACTCATTTGACGAGGGAGCACTCTGTGGTCTTCATTTTCTCATAAAAATCCGATCATTGTAGTAGTACCCAGTTGCTGCGTCTACAATTTCCTCCATAGAGACGGCTGCCTCATGACAATCTGCAAGACTGGGGTCAGCTTTCTGTAACTCACTCGGCATCCAGGCCTTGGTCAGATGCCATTGGCCGAGGCTCAACAGTGTTCTCCTCCACCTCCCCACTACTCTCGGTAGGCGGCGGTGGCCGGCTCTCCACAATGTCCTCGGCCCCGATATCGAGTCGGGCCATGAATGTGTCCGCAAGGTCCACTTGGCTTTCACCACTCGGAAAGTCCCTCGTGTCCTCGGGATTTACCACCTTGGCAAGCACAGGGCTGCCCTTACAATTAAGTCCCATAGATCTGGTCACCACGCACGCAGGGTACCCAACATTATCTTTTGCGGCGGGTGGATCCAGGCAAACCTTAGGGGTAGGCAACATAACAGGCAGTTTGGAGTCCCCTACTTTATCCCCCGGCTAAATCATTACCCAATATTACATCAACATTAGGGAAAGGTAGGTACGAAGTGACTCCGACTGTACAAATACCCTTGTGGAAATCAGATTCCAGGGTAACCTTACGGAGGGGTACTGCTCGAGTATCACTAGTGACACCCTCGACCAGTACCACCTCTCCAGTGTCGAGTGTTGGCACCTTGCAAAGCACTCTCTAAAATTAAAGTCTGGATGGCACCGGTGTCTCAGAAGATCACACGTCCCTCCAGGAAGAACCCTCAGACAATAGTAGTCTCCCTTTCGATAAGAATGGGGAAAGCAGGTCCAACCACTGTGGGTTGGAGGTCTTACTCCCTAACCCTTCAGAAGGCCTCAAGCCCTGTGTCACAACGAAAGCATTGGGTCTTTTTTCCGGGTACAGTTGCCAACAACGGCTAATATTGTGGTTTGGACGTTTAGTGACCACAGATACGTCTGGTAGAAGAGACATTACTAACAGAATTACCCTTCGGTTCACTCTTAGGTGTCGTGGGGCTAGACAATTTAACAGGGTTAGTTATGTCTGAAACAGAAGGTGCATTAGGTAAAGGGTTAGAATGAGCTTGTCTGGACTGGCTGTGTGTATAAGTTTTGCTACTCTGTGGGGTAAAATTATTTTTATTGGGCCTTTTGCCCGCCAACTGGTAGTTTTCTGCCATCTTGGCCAAATCCCCTATTTCAGAATCTACCTCTATCCTTCCTCTAATATAATGTGCTACATTATCTGGCATACTATCTATAAACTGTTCCCTTAAAATTACATTCTTCAGTGCCTCGTATGTTTCGGCTTTAGCCGAGCGAACCCATTTATCAAACAATCTTATTTGATCATTAGCAAATTCAGTGAACGGTTGGTTGTGAGCAGGCCTAAGGTTGCGATAAGCTTGGCGGTGAGCTTCAGGAGTAATTTCATATGCCCTCAAAATTCGTTCCCTGACTTCAATCATATTCAAAACACTTGTCGTCAGGCATATTTATAAAAATATCTTGGGCTTTACCCCTAAGTCTTCCCTGTAGGATTTTCACCCACTCTTCCTTTGGCCAGGTCATGGACAGGGCCAATCTCTGAAAATTGTTGAAAAACCTTTCAGGAGCCTACTCTGAAAATTCAGGCAAGTTATGCTTTTTCTCATAATGCCTGGGGTTTGAATCCCCGGCAGGTGGAGGTCCAGTGGCATTCGCTCTAATCCTTGCCTCCTCGGTTTTGAGTCTTTGCTCCTCTAATTTTATTTTTGCTAACTCTCTGTATGAGCTGCACTTTCTGCTTGGCTAGGCTGGCATAAAGGAGTATCACTTTCCAATAGTTCTTCATCGATACAATGTTGTACTATTTCATTCACCAAAGTCCACTTTTTATTTGCGGCATTTAATTCTAGGCCAAATTCCTTGCCTAACAATATTAACTTAGACTTGGTAAGTTTCTTTATCTCTACCATCACTAATAATTTTAGCTCCTAGCCACAGAAAAAATTAAAAAATAAAAATTGGAAAAAAAAAAAATTTGCACGGCCCTAACACAAGGCCACACTAACCTTAATCGTGAAGGGATCCAGCTGGGCGTCCAGTCAGTGCAAAGAATGTCCTTCGCCAGATGAGCTGGACCCTAGGCTAGCACACAACCGTTCTGCAGAAAAAAAGAATTTTTAGTTTTGGCACTCAAAAATCTAATTTTTTACAATAATAAAGTTCCTCCCGGACTGGCCAACCACTTGTTATAAAAAAGATGTGGGACTGTACTATGGGGCCTAGTGTTATATGTATGTAAGGGCAAGCAGTTAGAATCAAGGTGTAACTGGGTAGTGACACAATTAGGCCCGGCCCCCAAGGAACATAGGTTCCTGTTTATACTTTAAGGTTTTAAAACAGATCTGTCGTCTGGGATACAATCAACTGTGACACTACAACATGAAAGGGATACGATACACCTCAAAACTAACTTATTAAAAACCCTCTTAACAACCCCCCATATACATTCACACCAATAACAATATAATAATTTTACCACACTATCTTACGTTAAAAGCCTTGGTCCACTTAAGCAGATACAAGGTTTTATACTGAACACAAGCTAGGGTAAAGCTCTACTATTGAATTACTTGAAGTTAGTCGGCTTAGGGTAGGGTGGCCACGTGGTTCCACTGAGACCCTCTTAGAATAACTAGTAATACAAACAATGGGAACACCTAACTCCTACAAAATATAATACTCTACACCAGGGGTGGGCAACCTCTGGCACGCGTGCCAAACTTGGCACGCCTATGACTTTCTCTGGCACGCAAGAGCATTCTGGAATTATGTAAAATAAAGAAACCCTACTTTTCATAAAAGAAAAAAAAATCTTAGTTAAAAAAAATAAAAGATTTTATTATGTTCATTGTCTCGTCACAACAGATGGTGCCCCAAACATGACTGGTGAGAAGGCAGGATTTGTAAATCTTTT
>WNGS01161107.1:1149325-1169637 GCA_020271785.1 Procambarus virginalis | reverse complement strand
GTCATCAGTAAACATGGCAAGTCCTGCAGACGACGCTCCTCCCTCACCAAATGGTGGCTCCCAACCTACTTGCTCTTTATACCCTCTATACACGTTATATACAAGTATCTACATTTGTGTTCACCATAGCGAACCACTAAGCTGGTATGGTGAGTGCAATCAATAAAGGTGGCCACACACAGTCAGAAAACATTGCCACAATCCTCCCTCCCACAGCATTACTCCTCCCTCCATGGCGCACAGCGCAAATATCACCACAATCCCTGTTATCAGAACCCTGGTCAGTTTTATCAGTCAGGGGTCTTCTGTAATAATATTATCGCTACATAATAGCATGAACAAGTATATTATGGCATTTTTAGGCGATGCTGTGGTCACAAGCTGAACAGCAGTGCTGTGAGTTCATGCTGCATGCGTCAGGCTTGGTAGCTCACTGAATACTGAGGCTCCTAACACCAGGGAGTTTGGCCCACGATTTTTTTTAAAAAATGGCGTCTGTTTACAAGAGCCCTGATGAAGGTGTGGTGAACCCCAAGTATCCGCGGGCCGTTTAAATCTTGCGTAGTACTCCAAAGCATCATATGATGCGATGCGCAATTTACTGCAAGTCGGTCAAAGCATCATATGATGCGATGCACAATTGAAGGGTTAAGTACCAGTACAGTTAAAATAAGTTATTCCAATTATTTGACATTTGGAGTGGTTTGAGAGAAAGTTTACTAGTATTTAATTATTACATTAGGAAATTATAAATATTTATGTATGTAGTTATGTAATTTATGTATAATTTATGTATTTATGTATGTATATATTTTTATATGTATTTGTATGTACAGTATTTATGAACTCGTCTAGTTGTGCTTGCGGGGGTTGAGCTCTTTGGTACTGTCTATGTGGGCCTGCGGGCCGCTCAAAGCAACAGCCTGGTGGACCAAGCTCTCACAAGTCGAGCCTGGCCTCGGGCCGGGCTTGGGGAGTAGAAGAACTCCCAGAACCCCATCAACCAGGTATCAACTGGTGTACAGATTCCTGAGCCTACTGGGCTCTTATCATATCTACATTTGAAACTGTACATTGAGTCAGCTTCCACCACATCACTGCCTAATGCATTCCATCTGTTAACTACTGACACTGAAAAAGTTCTTTCTAACATCCATGTGGCTCACTTGGGGACTCTGATTCCACTTGTCCCTCTTGTTCGTGTAGCCCTCCTGCGTTAAACAATTTATCTACGCTGTCAATTCCTCTTAGAATTTTGTAGGTAGTGATCATGTCTCAATGAGCTCTCCTGTCTTCCAGCGACGTGAGGTGCATTTCGCATTGCCTTTTCTCGTAACTCTTAGTTCTGGGACTGGCTTGGTGGCATACCTCTGAACTTTAACTTTTTCCAGCTTAGTCCTGTGCTTGACAGGGTATGGGCTCCATGCTGGTGCTGCATATTCCAGGATTGGTCTTACATATGTGGTATAGAAGGTTCTGAAGGATTCCTTATCTTGGAGGTTATCTTGAGATGATTTCGGGGCTTTTTAGTGTCCCCGCGGCCTGGTCCTCGACCAGGCCTCCACCACCACCAGGAAGCAGCCCATGACAGCTAACACCGAGGTACCTATTTTACTGTTTGGTAACGGGCATAGGGTGAAAGAAACTCTGCTCATTGTTTCTCGCTGGCGCCTGGGATCGAACCCAGGACCACAGGATCACAAGTCCAGCGTGCTGTCCGCTCGGCCGACCGGCTCCCCTTACACAGGAACCTTACACAGGTTCCTGAAAGCAGTTCTGATGTTAGCCAGCCTTGCATACTCTACAGATGTTATTCTTTTTATGTGGGCTTCAGGAGACAGGTTTGGCGTGATATTAACTCCTCGATCTTTCTCTGTGCGTTTCATGAAGGACTTCATCTGTCATTTGGTATCCTGTGTCTAGCCTCCTGTTTCCACGGCATGTATGCCACCGTGTGTATTTATGTATGTATTTGTATGTATTTATGTAATTTATTTTATTGATTTAATACAAAATTCTTGTTGGCTTGTCAATTTCCAGAAGCCTGTGTCAACATACAATCTGCAGCAGCTGCAAGAGATGTTGAGACAAGCTGCTGCTATGTTGAAGCAAGCAATGAGCAAGATTGGTGGAAACACATACAAGGTTAAGATTGCATATTTGTTGTAGTAACATTCAATCTATTTTTGTATTCGTTGGGAGCATTTATGTGAGGGGCAAGTTAAAGTAAATTTGCTTTGCCTCTGCTAAATATGTAGATCTTCAGTTTTCTCTAAAATTATTATGAAAGACATCTTAAATTAGTGGTGGGTACTAGCTCTAATATTGTATAATTATGTTGTATAATTGCTGTGTATAACACAGGAGTTGTATAGTGTTATAAAGACTTGATTTTTGCTATTTTCTGTAATATACAATTGATTTTTACGTAATAAAAGTATTTAAATATTGTGGGATTAAATAATTGATGTATTATGGAAATGAAATAACACAATACTGTATTTCATAATAGGGTGGTGAAGCAAAAAAGAAATGTTCATCGAACTCCTGGCTTCGACAGCGTCTTTACTGAATGCCACTCTTCATCAACATGGGCAACGGATATAGATGATGCTGGCATATATAACACTACCAATCTGCAGATTGGTAATTGGCAGAATTCTTCTATGAGGAAGAATTTGAGAAGTTTACAAGAAACACTGAGGGATGCGAGAGGTGCAGACGAAAATGCTGCGGAAGAGGAGTGGGTTTAGCAAGTACAGTACAGTACAAGTTTTATTTAGCAAGTAGTACAAGTAGTCGAACAACAAAACAAGTTTTGTTGTTATAGTTTGACACTACGTAAATCAGTAATGTTAGATTTGTGTGTGTGTTATTATGAATTTTATTATGAAATGAACCCATTAATATACTTAAAATAGATTAACTCATTTATTATCTCGACTGGCATAACTGGGTCACAACACCTTGGCCCCGATAATGTGACCTCACGCGAAGATCACCTCAATAAGTCCCACACAGCTCTAGGGATAAACTTCACAGCAATTTTGTCTCAAATTCAGCATCACTGCTTCAAGACTTACCACTCTGCACTTGAGTAGCTGAAGGTGACACCTGTCTTAAAGTTTCCAAAATTTACTGCCTTCCAGCACTCATAAATTTGAAGTCCTGCCTCACACCGGTTGTCTATGTAAAATAACTTGAGGCTCTAAAAGATCTTTTCCACACAGTGTCTTTTAGCCCTTATGCTGCACGACACTTACATAGGCGGTGGGAGTAACTGTCACGGAATGGCACACGTTATACATTGGCAGTTGAGGGTCCCGCACACGATTTAAATATCCTGCTGCTACACGGGGTTCACATCAGCTTCCTCAGGGCTCTAGTAAACAGATGCCCTTAAAAAAAAAAAAATCCCGGGCAACATTCTTGGGAGTGAGGCCTCAGTACTGAGTGAGCCATCAAGGCTGGCACATGCAGCATGAGCTAACAGCACTGCTGTTCAGCCTGTGACCACAGCATCACATCTAAATGTAACTTATGATTTAACGATGATAGTATTACAGAAGACCCATTACTGTGATAGAAATGACCAGGATTCTGATAATAGCAGGATTGTGGTTATAATTAGCACTGTGTAGTATGGTGGATGGAGTAATCTTGGTGAGGGAGGGAGGGAGGTAGCATTGTCTGTTGACTGTGTTGCCACCTGTTATTGTCTTGACTAACCATATGGTGAACATAACTGTAGATACTTGTATATAATGTGTGTAGTCAATGCAAAAGGAGGGTGTTCAGAGGAGCCATTTTCGTGAGGGCGGTGGCGTCGTCTGGTGGCTGCTGTGTCACTTGTCAAGCAGTTTTTTGTGGTCACTGTTGTGGATACCATACCAGCTTAGTTGTACAGTTATGGTGAATAAAACATATAGCTACTTACAATGTGTGTAAAAATATCAAACTGTAAAAAATATCAAAATGTAGTGTAAAAATATCAAACAGAATAGTGGGAGGAGGAATGTTGGCAAGTGAGGGAGGGAGCATCAGCCGACTGTGGCGACCTCAATTATTGTTTTGACTCACCATACCAGCTTAGTTGTACAGTTGTTTCACACATTTTATTATATAAATATATCACATTACACACTATTGAATATTTTGGCCCCCCCCAAAATAATTAGGTAATGTGTGGCAACTCCCGGTTGTCAGCGCGGGTGGAGCAGACCACCACAGGATGCCTGGTCTATCTCCGTCTCAATTTTTCCAGACTTTCCTGCCCTATTGCAGCCAAAATGTCGCCTACGATTTAATTATTATTTTTCTTGTGATCAGGAAACAAATGAACACTAAGCCAATTTGTTTTAATTTTATTTATTTATTACACCTGGCGGTGTTGAAGGCTATTAATAACAGCAGCAGCAGAAGGGTTATGATGCTCGGCTGATGATGATGTATCTGTGACCGTGCCAGTGACATAATTGGCGCATAATTTATTTTTAGATGTTACTACTTTGCCGTGCCCAGCGGGCTCCCCCAGCATACCACAAGGTTGGCCGGGCGTTACCTGTGAGTGCACAAGTTTCCTCCAAGTTCATTATCTGGCTTGCCACTCTGTAGCGTTCTGTGCTTCTCTACTTTGTTACAATACCCTTACTCAGGGGAAGGGTTTTTGACACTTTAAAAACAGAAAAGAATTTTTTCCAGAGATTTTATTTCCTGTGCACTGGGTGGGGAGGGGTGTCATAGCTGGAGGTCGCACAGTTTAGTGGCTAATACTAGCGATACATGGCAAGAATAATCTGATGTTTGTCGTGGCGCTTGACAAAACTAGGCCACCTGGAATCACTGCTTCCAGTCCGGACCGCTTGCGGTACTGTAATAACCCTGAACCATTGTAATATCCCTCTTACCTCTGTGGTCATTCTGAACGCTACCCTTGCTCTAACTCTTTCCCTCCATTCAATACCCTAGCTTAACACTGTTAGTCCAGTATGGCACCTCACTGGACTGCCACGAATATAAACTGAATATTAAATGAAGGACATAACAAGGATAGGGGTTATTAATTTGTTACTAATTATAAAATAAAAACATTAAAACAATGCCACCACCTTTCCAACATAAATGAATGTCTAAAATTATTGGTCCCCAGGAAGGAAGGGACTCAATAATCGGGGAACTCAAAGGGCAAGTAATTGAGTCTTAAATGCCTCTACACAGTCCGATGACCACTTAAATTTAACGGCCTTCCGCAACAAGTCTGAGAGGAGTGGCAACACTGGAAAAGTTCTGACAAAAGTGTCGATAGTACTGTACGCACACATACCAATAAATTGTTGAATGTCCTTTTTAGACCGGAGCACTGGATAGTCCAAAATGGCACTGATTTTATCTTGCCGAGGTAACACTTTTCCTTGGCCCACTTCATAACCGAGGTACGTCACTGTGCCTTGGCCAAAATGACACTTTTTTGCATTTAAGGTTAGATTTGCATGTTTCAACACTGTGAACTGGCGTAACCTAGCTATGTGGTCAGCCCAATTGCTATCAAAGAGCACAATGTCATCTAAATACGCACGACAATTTGGCACATTAGCGAGCAAAGAGTTCATTAGCCTCTGGAACGTGGCAGGGGCATTACGCAAGCCGAATGGTAACACTTGATACTCAAAAACACCCTTGGGTGTCACGAAAGCAGTTGTTTAGCACATTCAGTGAGCGGGATTTGATAGTACCCCCTTGAGAGATCGAATTTTGAGACATACGTGGCGTTCCCGATTTCGTCGATGCAGTCCTCGAGACGTGGCAACGGATAGGCGTCCACAATGGTCACCTTGTTGAGCTGCCGGTAGTCTGTGCATAATCGCCAGGAGCCATCTGGTTTGGGGACCAAAAGGCAGGGCGAGCACCAAGAGCCCTGGCTCGGCCTGATGAGGCCGTGCTGGAGCAAGAAGTCGACCTCCTTCTGTACGATGGCCTTCTTTTCCGGACTCTCCGATAGGGTTGAAGGCGAATGGGGGTGTAGTCCGTCCNCAATTCATTATGGAGCGAGTTCCATAGACTAGGGGCCAGATTCATGAAAGCACTTACACAAACACTTACGAACCTGTACATCTTTTCTCAATCTTTGGTGGCTTTGTTTCCAATTATTAAACAGTTAATGAGCTCAGAAGCACCAGGAGGCTGTTTATAGCAATAAGTTGAATGGGAAGTTTTCATGCTTGTGAACTGTTTAATAAATGTAACCAGAGCTGACAAAGATTGAAGAATGATGTACACATTCGCAAGTGCTTGCGCAAGTGCTTTCGTGAATTGTTTCGTTAATTGGAAAAACTGTCAAACTTTTACCTCATTGAAAAGCAAAACCAAAAAGTACCTAATTTCAATTTCACAGTTTCCTACACTGCTTTAAATTTGCTCTGCATCTAGTGTTACCCAATTTCCCAATCTTTATGTACTTAATCCAAACATCTTTACCATTGTGATCATCGCTGTCTTCTTTCATGTGCTAGCTATATGCTGTATTGTGCCTATTAATTTTTGTTAAAATACCATTCAAGCTGTCATTGCAATCAATCTGAGCTACCTATGTGCTTTAATATACCTACAAATTTCTCTCATCTTTTTTTTCTTGCAATGTACCTGTTTTATGTACAATGTATCATTTTTATAAATTTTACTAGTATTTACCTACTTAAAATTTTCTTAAATAAGGACCTGCTCGAAACGCTGCACTTACTACTGTGGCTTTACAAGAATGTAATTGCTATGTATCCTCACAATCCGAATGTACCTTCTTGTATATAAATAAATAAATAAACGGAGGGCTGAATGTTGTCTGAAAGCAGTTTTTGATAGCAGATTTTTGCTGGGTGATGGGCTTGAGGTAGTTTGCAATGGTTGAGCCCCATGCACAGATACCATATGTAAGATAGGGATAGATTTGTGCATAGTATATTGATAGGAGAGTAGAGTTTGAAACATAATACCCAATTTTTAGAGTATACCAACCGTTTTTGTGATTTTCTTTGATAATGTGTTATGTGGGTGCTGATGTCTCTTGTCTAAGTATAGGCCAAGGAACTTAACATCATTTTTATTGCTGATGTTAACATTGTCTATCTGAAGCTGATTTGCATTTGTTGATTTGCTTCCAAATAGGATGTAGGTCCTTTCTATGTTTAGTTCTGAATCCAAATCATTTATTTATATTATGAATAACAGAGGTCCCAAGACAGCCTTGAGGCACTCCACTTACAACATTTTTCCCACTCTTACTTAACCCCATTTATACTAATTGCTTCCTTTGGTATAGCTATGCCCAAATCCAACTTAGTACCCCCAATACCGTGAGCCCCTTTATCTTTTTAATCGGTCTTTCATGTGGCACTGTGTCAAAAGCTTTCCTAGTTAAAGTACACAATGTCACAATCCTTACCACTATCAACTGCCTCAACTATGCTGGAATAAAATGATAGCAAATTTGGTAAATATGAATGGCCATTTGTAAAACCATTTTGTGAATCATTTATTATTTTTGTTTTTCGAGATGAGGACAAATGGTATTTGCAATTATGCATTCAAGTACAGTGGTACCTCGGAATGCGAGTGTCCCTGTATGCGAGTTTTTCGGAAGACGAGCAGGATTTCCTCGAAAATTATGTCTCGGAAGGCGAGGGTTACCTCGGGACGCGAGTTTGTTGATACGCGTACAGGCCGACCTAGCGCGTGGTCGATCGGCGATCGTCGCCCCTCCGCCCCTTCGCCCCTCAGTTTACCATTGTCTCGCGCCCAGTGACTATCCCACATCAATTCTTCACCTGGATTTTCAGTGTTTTGTTGGATTTTTGGTCATTTGACTATACAGTTTGTTATTATATATCTCACCATGGGTCTCAAGAAAGCCATTGATAAGGTTCAACCTAAGAAAATAGCTGGGAGTAGAGGCAGTAGAGGATGTCCCTCCTTGATTAAGAAAATGTGTGAAGTATGGGAAGAACTGCAAAGTTTTGTTGAAAAAACTCACCCAAATAAAGCTGTAGCAGGCCGTTGCATTGACCTTTTAAATGATAATGTGATAATGTCTTACTACAGATAAGTGTTAAAATGTAGGGAAAAACAAGTGTCTTTAGAGAAATTCTTAGTAAGACAAGCAAGTCCTAGTGGTATGCAGGCAAACTGTGCCAGTGTGTGCATACCAGTGAAGTCCTCACTGCCTGATGTGATAATGGAAAGGGACTCCCCTTCCAAACAGTAACTCCTCTCCTCCTCCCCCCTCCTCACCATCTTCCATACGCCTACAGCATTCAAGAGCAAGGTAAGTAATAACTTGAACATAGTTTTGTAGGTTTATTTAGATGAATTAGGTATAAAAATTTAGTTTGATATGGGGTTTTTGGGGTAGTCAGGAACGGATTAATTCATTTCCCATTATTTCTTATGGGGAAATTAGCTTCAGAATACGAGTTTTTCGGAATAAGAGCTGTCTCCAGGAACGAATTAAACTCTTAAACTGAGGTACCACTGTAACTTTCCCACAACAGACATTGAGCTAATTGGCCAATAGTTTGACCCAAGTGATCTCTCTCCTTTCTTGAAAATTGGTACCACATTAGCAACCTTCCACGACTCTGGCACTCTGCCTGATTCTAATGATTTATTGATTATGGTAGACAGTGGCTTGTAAAGCTCCCCTTTGCATTCCTTAAGCACCCTGGCAAACACTTTGTCTGGCCCTGGGGAGTTGTTTGGCATAGTGCTCAGTTCTGTACAAGGCATAATGCTCAGTTCTTTAGTAAATAGAGATGTAATATTTTTAATAAATATTTTACATCTCTTCGTCTTTATCAGTTATCTGACCTGTCTGTTTTTAATGGACTCGTCCTTTTTTCTAATCTTTGATCTATATAACTGTAAAAACCCTTAGGATTTATCTGCTTGCCCTGCTATGCGAGGTTCAGTTTCTTTTTTGCCCTCCTTATCTTTTTTTTTTACATTTCTAACCAGTAGGATGAATTCTTATTCTAAACAGACTTCCCCATTCCTAATCCTTTTGTACCAAGCTCTTTCTACCTATAAGGTTCTTCTGATCCTTTGATATCCATTTTGGGTCAGTATTATTCGATCTATTCAATTTGTGAGATATACCACTACTACGTTCCTGTGCTTTGCTTAGAATATTTTTAAATAAGTTATTTTGAATCCACATCGAAATCCCCTTTTTACATTACCCATTGCTGGGTTCATGTCTTGCTCCAAGACCGGCCCACCCACTGTACCCAAGGCTTTCCAATCTATTTCACCCCAAAAAATTTCTTAGACTATTAAAATCAGCTTTTCAAAAATCTGGCACTCTGGTCAATAGGAGCTGCCTCGCATGGGCCCTCTGCAGTTTGTTTTCCTATTATCCCCTCTACTACACCTTTGCTCTTCACCCCTCCCTTGCCTATTTACTGCCTGTCTCTTTCATCACAATCGACTTGAGAATGGTCCAGGATGGACCGAAACGTCGTCGTCCCTTTACCTTCTAGTGTGTGGTCTGGTCAAAATCTGGCACTTTAACAAAATTTTCTCTTACAAATCTATTCCATTTTATGCTGAATCTGATTTCTTTGTGATCACTGTTTCTTAGCTCACTCCTTATTTTGATTTCATTAATTTGTTTCCCTGTTAGTTAACACTTAAACTAAAATATTATTTTCTGTTGTTGGTACCTTAATGTATTGGTTAACCACTGCATTGTGCCAAACGACAAATGTTGTTTGGGAGTTGTCGGTTTTTTTAATTAGACTGTTTTAATGTTTTCGTCACTTTTGTGTTTTTAAATGGAAATAGTTTGGAAACCTTTTGACATTAACTTTACCTGAACATTTATAAAAACAACAAAAATGTTAATAATTGCACTATGAAGTTTTTTTGCTAAAAATAGGTGCACAGTGCAGGGGTTAAGAAAGCAATTGTCAATTAAAGAAAATCTTCAGCTTCATTATTCCCTGTTAATCCAGTTTATTCCTCTAAAATTAGTCACCCATGACAAATATTGTTGGACCAAGATGCTCTAGATATTTCATCCCATATATGCCTGTATATAACTATAAGATTTTTAGCTTTTTCGTTTAATTCTAGCCAGATAGTTTGTCTGTGGCTCAGTTTTGATTCCTTTTTTGAGACTATATTTCAGATTTTTTCCCTAACATATATAGCTACTCCCACCTCTCCGTCTAATATATATCTGTGAAATAGTTTAAATCCGTTTGATATTTGGCTAACTGTTCTCTATTTTCTACATTCATCTATGTTTCGGTAAGTGCAATAATATTTATTTTTTCAGTGCAGACAAGAGCATTTAAATCGTTTTTGTTTCTTAGACCCCTACTGTTTGTGTAATACTGTATACCTTAAGTGTGTTATTTTGTGGCTCTTCTCTTTCCCTGTTCATTTTGCCAATTTGCTTCCCCCACAAACACTTTTATTACCTCCTTTCTCCATATCAATCCCCTTACTACTATCTACTAACAGTTTAAACCCATACACCTCTCTCCAACCACAGGTTCCAACATGTTGGCAACAGTAACAACCTCAGCCCTAGATAGATGCACCCCATCCTGAGCATACATGTCATTTCTGCCATAGAAGGGTTCCCAGTTATACTTGCAATATTTGTCCAGTCGGCAATTGACGTCTCTCATCTTCTAAAATGCTCTCAACAACCGTTCATTTCAAACTCCCTTTCTTGGAACAATGCCACATATGATCGGGATTCCTCCCTTACGCTTAACTAATTCTGTGGCTGTCTTAAACCTCTGTATCAGTGTCTCACTCCTAACTTGTCCTACATCATTTCCACCAACACTGATACAAATAATTTGTTCTTATTTCCAGCCATAATATCATTCATGTTAACAATATCACCAATTCAAACTCCTGGATAGCAAACCCTTAACCTGTTTTCCGCATCTCTGGCCCAAAAAGTTCTATCCAAATACGTCGCATGGGAATCTCCCACAACCAAAATTTGCTTAGGTACTTCCTTTACTTTCCGAGCACCTTAATCCCTTAAACTATGCAAAACGAGCTGGGAAGTGGAAAATATTCAAAATATGTAAAAATTACTTAATGTTAAATAAGTCTCCAATTTATTGACTTCAGCATCATGAAACTTTCATCAAAATATTTTCATAAATTGATTTTAGACAAATTTTTTTAAAAATGTTTTGTTGATAGGGAGAACAGCTCCTATTAACTGGAACTGATGGATAATGCAGTCATATGCACCTGTCAGACACAAAGAATAATACAGTACTGTAGTGTAGTAATAAGAAGTACTGTATAAAAGTGGATATACAGCTGGTGTCTTTATAGTATTGCCGAGTAATACATTATAACACAAATAATAATGAGTAAATGTTGTTATGCTCTATTTTAAATATCAAAATATTTTGTTGGGATTTTTTTTTAAATTTTTTCTCCTTTATTATCTGCTTTTTTTTGTTGTAACCTTTTCATTCTGGAGAGTGCATACCTATTCCTAACTGTGGAGATAGAATGAAATTGGTCAACAAATAAATCGGTCACAACTCGCAGAACTTTGGACTTTGAATTTGTTTGGGCTGAATTTTTCCGATTTCAAAATATTTTCTCTTTAGGATGTTTTGATGATTAGGGACCAGATTAGGGCTTTTTCACTTGTATAAAGTATTCCCTAAATATATTCCCTAAATCATTATAATGATTATAATTACAGTATGCATATATTTAGTTTTTTGGTGGACTATTTTGTATTGACTTAATTTCAACACATTGACCTTCAACTTTCACATATTCGAGTACGAATGCCAAACATTGTTTATTAAAACATGCAAGTAAATTTATGAATTAGAACTACCTTATTCCTTGTCGATAACTTCAACTTCAATTATATCTACTGAATAACTAGAATTTCATTTTTGAGTATGATAAAAAAAAATTGTTTCTGACCGATTCTCACCATCTTTACATATAGTGTGCACAGCTGTCTGTTCAACAATCCCTATAAAATGGACTTTTCATAAACCCTAAATATTTGGAGTTATAAATTGTTTTGTCTAAATTTGCTGCATATTTCAAATGCCATATTGACTATTTTTTACAGTAAAATATACTGAAATCCTATATTCTAATTTGATGAAAATGAAGATCATATGCTGTTCTGAGAGCATAATAACACCAAATGAACAATTGGTGATATTTTGTTTTTTAATCTGATTTGAAAATCTGAAATTTTCAATTTTAAAAATGTTTTTGATTTTCTTTTTTTTTTCAAGTTACGTTGGTGATCATTTAGATAAAGTTGGAGCATTTGCTAGTTGATTATGCACAAAAAAATTGGAAAGTGTTTGTGCAAGTTTGAGAAACTGATGTTATGTCCAATCATGTGTGTTTTGCACCATTTAACCCTTAAATTGCGCATTGCATCATGATGCTTTGACAGACTTGCAGTAAATTGCGCATCACATCATATGATGCTTGGGAGTACTACGCAAGATTTAAACGGCCCGTGGATACACGGGGTTCAGCACACCTTCATCAGGGCTCTTGTAAACAGACGCCATTTTTAAAAAAAATTGTAGGCCAAATTCCTGGGGGTTAGGAGCCTCAGTATTCAGTGAGCTACCAAGCCTGACGCATGCAGCATGAACTCACAGCACTGCTGTTCAGCTTGTGACCACAGCATCGCCTAAAAATGCCATAATATACTTGTCCATGCTATTATGTAGCGATAATATTATTACAGAAGACCCCAGACTGTGATAAAACTGACCAGGGTTCTGATAACAGCAGGGATTTTGGTGATATTGTGGGGAGGGAGGGTGGTGGCATAATAGCAACTTAGTGGTTCGTTATGGGGAACAAAGCATGCAGATACTTATATATAACCTGTGTATATAGTGTAATAACCGACAAAGTATTTGTTCACTGTTTGTTGAACATAATTGAATCAACAATATGCACACCATATTTTTAAGTACAGCGATGATTCACTCATTTTATTATATAAATGTATCACACTACACTATTGAATAATATTACAGCAAAAAAAAAAAAAAACTACGAAAAATCAGACATTGAAATAATTAGGTAATTATCTCTTTGTAGCAACTTCGGCCTGACAGCTGGCAAGCAACAGACCGTCTGGGATGCACTGAGTCAGCACCTGTTTTTTGCCAGACTTCCCCGCCCTATAGCGGGCAATATATGCCACTTACGATTTTTTTATTATTTTTCCCATGATCAGTGAACACAAATTATTCATCCCTATCATTTTCCTAGCCTCCACTATATTTGCTTGGTTATGTTCACTAAATGTCAGGTCGTCAGACATAATTCCCAGATCTTTTACATGTTGCTTTCCTTCTATGAATAGGTCTGATTGTGTCCTGCACCCGTGTTTTATTTAAGTTCCTTGTTTCCACAATACCTCAGTATGTATCTGGAACTTATCATGGTTAAACCTGGTTTTTCAGTTGTGCAGAAACCTCCGTTGAAAAGCAGAGGTGCAACAGGCACTCTGAAAGAGCTCTATCAACATCTCTGGCCCGAGGCTGTTCAACACGCTTCCACTACACATAAGGGGCATAACTGGCCGACCCCTCAGTGTTCAAGAGAACTGGATAAGCATCTCCAAAAGATACCTAATCAACCAGGCTGTGATTCATACGTCAGGCTGCGAGCAGCCGTGTCAAACAGCCTGGTTGACCAGTCCAGCAACGAAGAAGCCTGGTCGACGACCGGGCCGCGGGGATGCTAAGCCCCGGTAAGAGTGTTGAGAAGCTGTGGACCTCTTGATATTAAGACTGTGCTTTCCAATTTGTGCCTGTGGCACCTCTATTCCTCACTCGTTTTATTCTGCACTGCCTTACATACCTTTTGCTCCAATGTTATTCTACTGTGCAAATTTGGGACCTGGCCTTCCAGTACTGTATCTTCCATGTACTGTACTGTATATTATTTGATACCTTTCTCGTCTCCTTTCCAGAGTAATTTTTCTTTCTTTCGTTTCTATGCATGCTGTATATGTTCTCTTTATTTCCTCTAATTTAGAGATCTCTCCTGCTACTAGGAGTAGCAGGAGGCCTGCTACACCTAAATGCGAGGAGGCCTGGTTGATGACCGGGCCGCGGGGACACCAAGTCCCAGAAACACCTCAATGTAACCAAGGTGGGTAAGGTGCTCTGAAAGGGAAAGTGAGTACCGAGCAATATTCAAGATGGGGACAGCACCAGTGATTTAAATAGTATTGGCATTGCTGTGGGGTCCCCTGGATTTGAACGTTCTCATAATTCATTGATTGATTGTTGCCCATTATCAAGTTTATTGTGCACCCCATACTCGTCCTGTGAGTGGTAGCACAAAAGCATTACAGAGGGCACAAAAGGTCTTTATCAGCCCTCATCTTAGATTATTACATAAATAATTTCATCTATCCTTCACTCATTATAGTTGCATGTCAGCTAGTTAGAGAATGTTCTATTTCAAGAGCTATATATTTACAGCAAGTCATTATACATTAATGGTAGGTCTTATCGCTAATACATAATTGTTTGACCAATGGAGATATTAGTCATACGGGAGCTGCTGTGTATTATCAGTCTTTACAATGCTGAATTTCTTAATCTCATGTCATTTATCTACTGGGAGTGAAATATGGATACAGCACAAGGATTTCAGGTATTTTATCCATGGTAATAAGATAAGTTGCCATATCATATAGCGTGATCTTAGATTTCTCTAAATGGCTTAATTTTACTACAATCCAAGATATATTGTTAGTGTGTCCCTGACTGTCTCCACACTTTACTTCATCTAGATCCCTATACATGTCTAACTGCCAGAGATACTTGTAGCAAAGTCTTACTTAAGCTGTGACAATGGATAATTCATAAGGGATGAATTCATAATTCATAAGACAAAGGGATAATTCATCCCTATCATTTTCCTGGCCTCCACTATATTTGCTCGGTTATGTTCATTAAATGTCAGGTCGTCAGACATCATTCCCAGATCTTGTAAATGTTGATTTCCTTTCAGGAGTAGGTCTGTAATTACCTAAGTGTAGTAACAGGCTGAGCTTCAGCCATGGTGTCCCGTCTCCCCAGCACTCTGTCTTATAACACTTTGAAATTACTGATGGTTTTGGCCTTCCACTTTCTCACCTAACTGGTTCCAACCGTCTACCACTCTGTTTACAAAAGTGAAGTTTCTTGTATGTCTCCGGCAGCTTTGTTTCGCGAGTTTAAATCTATGACCTCTTGTTCTTGAAGTTCCGGGTCTTGGGAATTCTTCCCTATCAATTTTATCGATTCCTGTTAACATTTTGTATGTAGTGATCATGTCGCCTCTTTCTTCTATCTTCTAGTTTTTGCATATTTAATGCCTCTAACCTCTTTTTGTAGCTCTTGTCCTTCAGTTCTGGGAGCCACTTAATGGCATGTCTTTGCACCTTTTCCAGTTTGTTGATGTGCTGCTTAAGATATGGGCACCACACAGCTGCATATTCTAGCTTTGGCCTAACAAAAATCGTGAACAATTTCTTTAGTACTCTCCTAATTGTGCTTGTGGGGGTTGAGCTCTGGCTCTTTGGTCCCGCCTCTTGACCGTCAATCAACAGGTGTATAGGTTCCTGAGCCTATTGGGCTCTATCATGTGTACACTTGACTGTATGTAGTAAGCCTCCACCACATCACTTCCTAATGCATTCCATTTGTCAACCACTGACACTAAAAAAGTTCTTTATAATATCTTCATTTGGGCATTCAGTTTCCACCTGTGTCCCCTAGTGCGTGTGCCCCTTGTGTTAAATAGCCTGTCTTTATCTACCCTACCAATTCCCTTGAGAAACTTGAATGTGATGATCATGTCCCCCCCCAAACTCTAATGTCTTCCAGCGAAGTGAGGTTTAATTCCCGTAGCCACTCCTCGTAGCTCATACCTCTCAGCTCGAGTACTAGTCTGGTGGCAAACCTTTGAACCTTTTCCAGTTTGGTCTTATCCTTCACTATATATGGACTCCATGCTGGGGGCTGCATACTCCAGGATTGGCCTGACATATGTGGTATACAAAGTTCTGAATGATTCCTTACAAAAGTTTCTGAATCCCGTTCTTATGTTGGCCAGCCTGGCATATGCCGTTGATGTTATCCTCTTGATATGGGCTGCAGGGGACAGGTCTGACGTGATGTCAACCCCCAGGTCTTTCTCTCTCTCTGACTTGAAGTATTTCATCTCCCAAATGATACCTTGTATCTGCTCTCCTGCTTCCTACCCCTATCTTCATTACATTACATTTGCTTGGGTTAAACTCTAACAACCATTTGTTCGACCATTCCTTCAGCTTGTCTAGGTCTTCTTGAAGCCTCAAGCAGTCCTCCTCTTGTCTTAATCCTTATCATAATTTTGGCATTGTCAGCCAAATATAGCTGTTACAAGATGGAGTTTAGTACAGTATATCGCCATCCATGTATTTAAAAACAATTCTGAAGTTAGAAAGCGTGGCATAGGCTCCTCGCACAATATTCTTTGTGGTCCTCAGGTGATAGTTTTCTATCTAGAACCACCCCTAGATCTCTCTTATCAGAATTCTTTAAAGATTTCTCACAAAATATATAGGTTGTGTGGGGGCTATGTTCTCTTATTCCACATTCCATAACATGGCATTTATTAACATTAAATTACATTTGCCAAGTGGTGCTCCATATACTTATTTTGTCCAGGTCATCTTGAAGGGCATGGCAATCATCTAAGTTTCTTATCCTTCCTATTATCTTAGCATCATCAGCAAACATGTTCATAGGATTCTGTATACCAACTGGTAGATCATTTATGTAGACAATAAACATCACTGAACCCTGTGGTACTCCGCTTGTGACATTTCTCCAGTCCGATACATTGCCTTTGATCACTGCCCTCATTTTTCTATCGGTCAGAAAGTTTTTCATCCATGTTCGCTTACCTGTCACCCCTCCAATATTTTCTAGTTTCCAGAACAACCTCTTATGTGGAACTCTGTCGAAAGCCTTTTTTAGGTCCAGATGCAGTCAGCCCAACTATCTTTCCTGTAAAATCTGTTGCTCGATCATAGAAACTGACTAAACTCAAAACACAGGATCTTCCAAATCGAAAACCATTCTGTCTGTCTGATATTATATCATTTCTCTCCAGGTGTTCTACCCATTTAGTTTTGATTAGTTTTTCCAATACTTTCACTATTACACTTTGTCAGTGATACAGGTCTATAATTGAGGGGGTCTTCCCTGCTGCCACCTTTGTAGATTGGAACTATGTTAGCCTGTTTCCACACGTCTGTTACGATTCCTGTACACAGGGATGCCTGAAAGATCAGGTGAAGTGGAATGCTGAGCACAGATGCTCATTTTCTCAGAACGCATGGTGAAACTCCATCTGGACCAACTGCTTTATTCTTACTTAGCTCCTTTAGCATATTTTCCACTTCATTTGTAGACACCTATACGCTCCATGTTGTTATCTGGAATTCTTATTGTCTGGTTCTCTGAAGATCTCTTTTTGTGCAAACACATTTTGGAACTTTTCGTTTAATGTTTCACACATTTCCTTTTCATTTTCCGTGTATCTGTCCCCCATTTTCAACCTCTGAATATTATCCTTTACCTGCAGCTTGCTTCTAATGAATTTATAGAAAAGGCCTGGATCTGGATTACATTTTCTGCTATACTGTTCTCAAAGTTCCTCTCTGCCTCTTTCCTTACTGACGTGTAGTTGTTTCTTGCATCTTTGTATCGCTGGTATGTTTGGGGGTTTAGCCTCTTTCTATAATGATTCCATGCTTGTGTCTTTTGATCTCTGGCCCTCTCGCAATTTCTGGTGAACCAACCCTGTTTGTTTCCTAGGTATGAATGTTTGTGTGCCTTCATCATACATTGTGCAAAATATGGCATACAATCTCATTTACTTCCTTGCCTAGCAACAAGTCTGTCCAATTATACCCAAGAATTTTTTTTTAAAGTTCCCCATAGCGTCCTCTTGAAATCGAGTTAACGTTCGTCTGATGTGGTTCTTCACCATCACCACCTCTCCCCTTCTCAATTTGGTTTTCGCAAGTACTGCAGCAGAACAGATGTCCTGGTGGACTTGGAGGTCTACCGACTCAAAATTATTAATGTAAAAGTACAGTGTATACAGAATACTACTCATTTTTTACTATATAGGTACCATTGAGGACTCGTGTTGGCATATGAAAAGCGGTGAAGAGGGGGGAAGGAGATGTGTTAGTGATTGGAAGGGGAGTCTCCTTCCAATATAACATCAGGCAGTGATGACATTTCTGGGCTACTCTTAGTTTTGCAGGCATACCATTAGGACCTGGTTGTGGCTCATTGCTGGCTTGTCTTGCTAAGAATCTGTCTAATGATTCCAAAGTCTTTTCTTCAAATCAAAGTCCAAAGTCAAGGATTTACAGTTTTTTGGGATTTTTGGCTTTTTGAACATAAAATTTATCTCACCATGGGGTCCCAAGAATGCTAGTGGTAAGGTTCAAGGCAAGAAGACACATGTGGGAATGACCATAGAGGAAAACAGACCATTCGTAAACATAAAAATGGTACACGTGTTGTTGAACTTGCTAGGCAGTACAACAAATCTTCATGGAGGAGGAGTAGGAGGCAGTAAAGGATGTCCCTTCCTCGTTAAGAAAATGTGTACAGTATGGGACGAACTGGAAAAGTTTTGCTGAAAAGAATTGCCCAGATAAGGCTTTAGCAGGCCGTTGCATTGATCTTATTAATGACAATGTGATGCCTCACTACAGACAAGCGTTACAAAGAAGGAAAAACAATCTTCAATGGAACGATTTCTAGTGAGAAAATAAAGCGGTGAGCCAGAAGCAAGTCCTAGTGGTATACAGGCAAAACATGCCAGAGAATGTACCCCAGAGAAATTGTCACTGCATGATGTTATAATGGAAGGGGACTCCCCTTCCAACTCCTCCCTCCCCTCCTTACTGTCTTCCATATGGCATCAGGAGTCATCTATAAAGGTAAGTAATAACTTGTACATACTTTTGTAATAAAGATTTGGGTCTATAATGGCATTATACACTATTTGATAATGGCATTTTCCATTATTTCTTATTGGAAAATTCGCTTCGGTTTACGAGCCGTCTCTGGGAATGGATTAAATTCGTAAACTGAAGTACCCCTGTATTAGCAAAACATGTATAACAGTAACCTGTTATTGTTTGGAATTGAATTGTATTTGATTTATGTTTTAAATATTTCTACTTACTGTAATTTCAGAGAGACACTGGCTCACAGACTTCAGAGAATCGTGGTTTGAATTGAAAAAGAAAAGGCTTCCATAGATCTTTTAGTCTGCAAAATTAAAAAGAAAATTTGCAGGCTAGTGAAAGGGTTGCAAGCTCTCATTTTGAAACATTTAGTAAGTATAGAGTTATGAAGTTTTAATTATTAGATAAAATTACATTATACTATGTATGCATATTTTACATGTTATACAAAAGTAAATGATTTTTCAAAATTCGTTTATTTTCGTCAGTAACAGAAACTGGACTACATAATGAAGGATCTGTCAAAACCGACATCAGGGGATATCTTCCTTATCTTGAGGTTATCTTGAGATGATTTTGGGGCTTTTAGTGTCCCCGCGGCCCGGTCCCGGATATCTTCGATGAAGTTACAATAAAGAAAAAAACGTATGGCAAAAGCACAAGAGATCCCAATTCTGGAAGAAATTTTTCCTTCACTTAACACTGTCCAGGATTTGGAAAGTCTTTAAGGGCAGTTGATAGTTAATATATAAAGATATGGTAAGAGTTTCTTATAAATACTTAATATCGTATCTAATTTTTTTTTTTAGGGATTGATTCAGTGTTTTAACCCTTAAATGGCGCATAGCTATATACCATTTGACACCCACAGGCGCATACCAAAAAAAAAAAAAAATTTTTTTTTCTTCCTAACCTGTTAATTTGTGTTCACGGATCACGGGAAAAATAATTAAAAAATCATAAGTGGCATATATTGCCCACTATAGGGCGGGGAAGTCTGGCAAAAATAGGCGCTGACTCAGTGTGTGTCCCAGGCGGTCTGTTGATCGCCAGCTGTCAGGCCAGAGTTGCCACAGAGATAATTACCTAATTATTTCAGTGTCTGATTGATTTTTTGTAGTTTTTTGCTGTAATATTCCATTTTTCTGCCAGCCGCAATATTTGCTTGGTTATGCTCCCTAAACGTTAGGTCGTCAGACATCATTATTCCCAAATCCAAAGTTGTAACGTGGATAGG
>WNGS01161107.1:1096657-1116332 GCA_020271785.1 Procambarus virginalis | reverse complement strand
ACAAACATGGTAAAGTACTTTGTACTAGAATCCCCCTTGATATAAAAGCAAAAAGAGTATGGTGGGTGGAGAATGGTGGCAAGTCAGGTGAAAGGTGAGGGAGGGAAGTGAGTGAAGTGGCGCGCCCTGCCCACTGCCACTCAGCATACCAAACTTATTACCAACCGAACCGTTCGTTATGGTGAAACCGAATGTAGATACGTATATATAGCGTCTGTATATAGTGAATAAGGGCAAAAACAAAGTATTGTGGGAGAGATTGTGGGCGAGTCAAGTGACTTGAGGGAGGGGTGAGTGGCTGGCTGGTACACGGCGGTCACTCCTCGTTACTTTTTGAACTCATAATAGCAACCTTAGTGGTCCTTGATGGTGAACAAAACTATGCAGATACTTATATATAACCTGTGTATATAGTGTAATACCCGACAAAGTATTTGTCACCGTTGATGAACATAAATGAATCAACAACATGCACACCATAATTTTGAGTACAGGATGATTCACTCATTTTGTTATATAATACATCACACTACACACATTGAATATGATTGATCGGATGGATTACGAGAACTTTCAAATCCAGAGATCCCATCACAATGGTTGTACTCTTCAAGTCACTTGTGTGTCCCGTCTGAGTACTGCTCAGTACTCACTTCCCCTTCAGAGCAGGAGAGATTGCTGAAATAGAGGGAATACAGAGAATATACGGCACGCATAGACGAGATAAAACACCTAAATTATTGAGATCGTCTCCAAAGCTCTCCAAATGTACTCACTAGAAAGGAGACGAGAGAGATACCAAATAATACACATGGAAAATACTGGATAGCTCTAACTGTGCAGATTTGGGACCTGGAGGGACAGGTCCCAAATCTGCACACTAAAATAACAACGTACTGGAGTGAACGATATGGAAGAAAATGCAAGATTGAACCAGTGAAGGGCAGAGGTGCCATAGGCACAATAAGAGAACACTATAAACATCAGAGGTCCGCGGGTTGTTCAACATCGTTCTAGCGAGTGTAAGAAATATTGCCGGAACAACCGTGGACATCTTCAAGAGAAAACTAGATAATTTTCTCCAGATCAGCCGGGCTGTGGGCCGCTCCAAGCACTGGTGGACCAAACTCTCACAAGTATTGTTTCAAGTTCGAACCCTCATCACGGCCCTTGTGGATTTGCAGTTGAGAATGGTCCAGGACGGACCGAAGCGTCGTCGTCCCTTCACTTTCTAGTGTGTGTCCGGCCAATATACTTCAGCCACAGAATTAGCTACTCAGAACTAAGTGTCCATGTAGCACGGGCTATGGTGAGCCCGTAAACAATTAGCTTGCATAGAACCCACCATAAATGCCCAAATTACGGATAGCCTTGAACTCATCTTACCTGGATATCGTTGAAGTAAAGACCGCCGAAGTCAGCAAAGAAAGTCAAATTGAGCCTTCACGGTAAAGCCTATTCACAGGTTAGTTTAACACTAGATGCATAACGTCGCTTCCATGGTTTATGTACCAGAGGGTGAGGCGCAACGCTCCTTCAAGCTCAAGTAACATGATTAATGAAGATTAAGCCACCCAAGAGGTGGCAGGCACGGGAATGAGTAACCCGTAATTCAAGTAAGAAAATAAAGGCCATATTATATCATGACTTTAATAAATCATGAGATATATTCTATCTCATGATAGAATTCTGTGATTTATTCTATCACAGTAACGAGGTTATCGAGAATAACCAAACTCAATTACGGGCTCACCATAGCCCGTGCTAAATGAACATTTCATTCTGAGTAGCTACATCTAAAACAACAACAACAACATGAGATAATACAGACGAGGAGTCACAATAACGTGGAATATGTTGACCAGACCACACTCTAGAAAGCGAAGGGACGACGACGTTTTGGACCATTAACATAAGAACATAAGAACAAAGGCAACTGCAGAAGGCCTATTGGCCCATACGAGGCAGCTCCTATAACCACCCAATCCCACTCATATACATGTCCAACCCAAGCTTGAAACAATCGAGGGATCCCACCTCCACCACGTTACGCGGTAATTGGTTCCACAAATCAACAACCCTGTTACTGAACCAGTATTTACCCAAGCCTTTCCTAAATCTAAACTTATCTAATTTATAGCCATTGTTTCGTGTTCTGTCTTGTGTTGATACTTTTAATACTCTATAAATGAATGGGAAATGAATGGATGTCGAGGGCACTTGGTGTCAATTGCAGGCTGGAAAGTTATTGCAAATCTAATGCAATATCTTATATAGACAACTGGGAACACTTCTATGGAAGAAATGAAATGTATGCTCGGGATGGGGTGCATCTATCGAGAGCTGGGGTTGTTGCTGTTGCAAATTCGTTGGAAGAAGTGGTTAGTGGTGTTTGTTTGGGTTTAAACTGTTAGTAGATAGAGGTATGGGAATTGATTTGGAGGAAGGATGTAATAAAAGTATGTGTTTGCGGGAGAAAGGAATTGGCAAAATGATCAGGGAAAGAGAAGGGCCTCAAAATAACAATTCACTTAGGGTATATTACACAAACAGTAGAAGTCTAAGAAATAAAATTAACGAATTAAATGCTCTTGTCTGCACAGAAAAAATAGATATTATTGCACTTACCGAAACGTGGATGAATGTTGATAATAGAGAACTATTAGCCGAATATCAAATAAATGGATTTAAACTATTTCACACAGATAGATATATTAGACGAGGTGGTGGAGTAGCCATATACGTTAGGGACAATTTGAAATGTAGTCTCAAAGAGGGAATCAAAACTGAGCCACACACAGAAACTATTTGGATAGAATTAAACGAAAAAGCAAATAATATTATAATTGGAGTTATATATAGGCCACCAATTTAGACAGAATGGAAGCAAAGCATCTATGGGATGAAATATCTAGGGCATCTAGATCTAACAGTATTATGTCATGGGTGACTTTAATTTGAGTGGAATAAACTGGTTGAACAAAACAGGGAATAGTGAAGCAGAAGATTTTCTAGAATTAATTGACGATTGCTTTCTTACGCAACACATTAAGGAACCAACACGGGAAAATAATATTTTAGATTTAGTGTTAACTAACAGGGAAACACAAATTAAAGACATCGAAATAGGGAGTGAGCTAGGGAACAGTGATCACAAAGAAATCAGATTTGGCATAGAATGGAATAGACCTGTAGGAGAAAATTCTGTTAAAGTGCCAGATTTCGAAAAGCTGATTNGGATTTATTGAACAATCAAACCACAGAAGGTGATTCGGTACTTTTAAAATGCTAGCTAACCTAACTCGGAAATACATAGATATACACACAGATTTACGTATGCCTTACATAAAGTGTTTGAAGTGTCATTAATGTGCATTTACAAAGGTGAAATGCAATTCTGATCAGCTTCAATAAGTACTTTATACACATACATATACACACAAACATATATACGTACATATAATATATACATGCATATATTCACACACATGCATTCACATACATTTGTCTCTTTACTCTGACAGGGTGAGATAGCTGACAGAGAAACTAGTGTGTAATTAAGCACTTAATCACTGAAGATGATTAAGGTGCTTTTACAAGCTCAGGTTATATAGTTATATCACAAACATACATTGTATAATTGATACATTACATGGTCAATCTTGGGTACAAGTCCAATATATCATCAAGTGTTCCAGTACTCATATAGTAATTACACAGTTCAGCATACCTTAGCCCAGGGGGGCGAAAGTCAGCCAATATGGGACATTCTACAATATAATGTTCAAGAGAGTGCATGTTTTCTCTTTCACAAAGTTGACACATTGTGTACTCGACATTTGGGTTTTGAGAAAGCTGCCAGATACGTCTATATCCCAGGCGTATTCTGGCCACTATAACATCACATTGCCGGGTTCTTGTTCTATTAGTCCCATATGTGAATGTCTCCTCACGATATCTATCATAATATTTAATGCTACAACTTTCAGGTCTTTGTAAATTTGTTTGGTCGGTGAGATCTTCATTAGACATTTGTTTAAGTATTCTCTTTGTCACTGCTAATGAAACACCCATATCAATTTCCACCACTGGTTTTCTACAGGCTGTCTTTGCAAGCATATCAACAGTGTCATGTCTTGAGATGCCAACATGTGATGGTATCCATAGGAATTTAATTTCAAATCTGTTTTCTTTAGCAGCTAAAACATTCATTCGAATATCACTGACTATTTTCTGGGTGTCACTACTATGTGCGTTCAATGCACAGTATATAAGTCCACTGCCTTTGTCTTTTAAAAATTCAGTGGCAAGGTATATGCCTGCAAGTTCGGTTTGAGTTGTACTTGCCCAGTCATTGACGCGCTGGACTGTCAGGATTTATCAATCCTGATAAATTTTGACATTCGTGTTTAGTGTCGGGCTTCCATATAATTTTTTTCCAGTCACCCAGACTGTTGGGTTTCTAGGTATATTTTCCAGTTACTCATAGGGTGTCGGGTTTCCAGGTAAATTTTGACATTCGTCTTTAGGGTGTCGGATTTCCCAATACATTTTGATATTCGTCTTTAGGGTGTCAGGTTTCCTGTTAAATTTTGGCCATTTGTCGCTCGGAAAGCTTCGGCTTTCCTGATAAATTTCCCAATTTGGAATTATAGGTAGAGTTCTTATGGAGAAAATTCAGACCAAAAATCACTCCTGTTTCAAATATATAAACGATATTCAAAAGGGTATAGACTCATTACCCTCAATGTTTGCCGATGCAAAAATTATGAAAAGAATCAAGACAACAGAGGTATACGCTATGAGGAAAGGCTAAAGGAGCTGAACCTCACGTCCCTGAAAAACATAAGAGTAAGGAGAGACATGACTACCTACAAAATTCTCAGGGGAATTGACAGGGTGGACAAAGACAAACTCCTTAGCACGGATGGAACACGAACAAAGGGCAACAGGTGAAAACTCGGTACCCAAATGAGCCACAGACACATTAGAAAGAATTTTTCAGTGTCAGAGTAGTTGACAGATGGAATGCACTAGGAAGTGATGTGGTGGAGGACTTCATAGTCTCAAATGTAGATACAATAGAGCCCAGTAGAGTCAGGAATCTATACACCAGTTGATTGACAAATCAGAGGCAGGACCAAAGAGCAAAGCTCAACCCCGCAATGAGTACAACTAGGTGAGTACTGTCTTCCATACGCCAACAAGTCATCAATAAAGGTAAGCAATAACTTGTAGCACTCTAAGATTTGGGTGAATAAGGCATTAAATTTTTTTGAAGTTAATATGTTTGTGTGGAACAGATTAATTTATGGGAAATAAGAAATAATGTGATGCAAATTCTCGGCTTACTAAGTCTCTGAGAACAGATTAAATTTGTAAGCTGATGTACCATTGTAGTTCTTTAAGTCTTCTGAAAAACACTTCTAAATCTTTCACATTACATCAACATTTAGGGATCAAGACTAACACTCCTAAACAAGGTTTGACTAGCTACCTTTAACAGATTTCAAGAGAACTTTTAAAACACTTTTCTGGGCTATGAATCATGTCAAACAGCAGCAGCAGCATCCAACAGCCTGCTTGGACAGACCACCATAGGGACATTGATCCTTAGAACCAAAACAAGGTAACCAATACAAGGTTAATAGTTCTGTAAAGAATAATTTAAAAACACTTGCTTGGCTCTGTAAATGAAGTGAGTGGTTAACACAATGTAAGAGAGATGATATAAATGAATAAATGTATAGATAGAATAAATGCATGGGAAAATAGCAAAAAAAATCTTGCTAGTTAAAATTTACTTCTACTTTTAACTGAACTATTACCAATGCAATGTGTCATTCCTTATAATAAAATAAAATTTTATCTAAAATCTTGCTATGAATAGTTTCTATGTTTCTATAGACAAACAAAAAATGAATGAAAATATTAATATCTTTGCTATGAATACAGAACAAAATTATAATGCATTTAAACAGTTTGAATGATTCCTAAACTATGAACACAATTGGAAACCAACAGTTACCTTCTTTAACTTCAAAGC
The DNA here is from genome assembly GCA_020271785.1 of Procambarus virginalis. Taxonomy (NCBI): domain Eukaryota; kingdom Metazoa; phylum Arthropoda; class Malacostraca; order Decapoda; family Cambaridae; genus Procambarus; species Procambarus virginalis. The sequence continues at coordinate 1,110,286 of WNGS01161107.1, read as the reverse complement.
AGCTACAACCGCAGGTCGACGCTCCATCTGTGCTGCCAACCGTTGATTCCGCCGAGATGATTGAGCCGCCTGCCGTCTCTCCTCTATACCCGGGGCTGCTTGGCCTTGACCCATAGGCTTCTCCTGACGCAGCACCGTGAATCTGCAGTGGGACCAGTCTTGTGGTCATTTTCAAGTCATGAGCCCACCCACAGCTGAGCATATCATCTTCTTCCAGACTTGCTCTTGGGATTTCTTCAGAGCCCTTTGTCAGGGACAGTGCCATCATCCCCCAAATATGCACGGCATGGGCCGGGTGTCAACTCACTCTTGCCGCCCCCATTACAACAAACCCAGCCACAGGTGCCATGTTACCCATACATAAACAACTACGTGTACAAAATACCCAGACAGCGACTTTTTATTCCATTGGGAAAGTTACCGTGTGGACATTATTTGTCTTTCTTGGTGACAAGTTCAGATAATGGAGCCCTTTCAATGCAGACTAATGTGAGCCTCTTTCCAACAGCCTTCATTGTAATAGGCACAATATTATATTGACTCTGTACAGTACTTTGCAGACGCAATACTTGATATTTGTAATTTGTGACGACTTAATTCTGAAAAGCAATCTAAGACCATACAATTATGCTTCACCTCTAAATTAACTCAACAGTAAGATGAAAAAATGCAACCTCAATTTTGATCCATATTTTGAATTAGCCTTTTCTTGATGTATCAGCAAATAATAGTATCAAAAGTCTACCAATATTACAAAAGTGTTTTCCTATTACAAAACATACAGGAATACACAGCCAAAAAATGTTAACCCTTAGACCACACATATTAGGGGTCTATTAGCTAGAAATATTCGAAATATGTAAAAATAACTTAAAAATGTTTAACAAATCTCCAACATATTGACTTCAGTGTCAAGAAAGTTTCATCAAAATATTTTCAGAAATTGATTTTAGACAAATTTTTGAAAAATAAGAATGTTTTATTGATAAGGAGAAGAGCTCCTAATAACTGGAAGAGCAACAGCCCCGCTCATGTGCCAGGTAAGTCCACTACGGGCTCACCATAGCCGTGCTGCTTGGAACTTTTTGTTCCCAGTAGCTGAATCTTAAACATAATAATTGGAGCTGAAGGATTATACAGTAAGATAGAGATGCAAGCACCTGTCCGACACTCAGAGAATAGTAGTAGTAAGTGTATATGCAGTCGATGCCTTTATATCACTGCTGAGTAATACAGTAACAACATAGACACAAGTAGTAATAAATACCAAAAAAAAACAATGAATAACTATGTTAATATCCATGTTGTTATACATCATATAAATACATTGTCCAATGTAAATATATGTTACTTTCAACAATGTCCCAAAATATTTTTTTTAGGGGAAATTTTATTTTAAGATTTTAGGTTTCTTCTTTTGTTTTATTATCTGATTTTATTGTAACCTTTACATCTTGGAGAATGTATATGTTTGCATAACTATGTCAAGATAGAATGAAATTGGTCTATAAATAAATCAGTCAACTCGCAAAACTTGGGACTTAAATTTTTTATCTTATTTCAAACTATTTTCTTTGTCTGTTTAGGTTGCTTTGATGATTAGGGACCATATTAGGGCTTTTTCACTTATAAAGTATACCCTAAATATTTCCCCTAAATCATTATAATTATCCCTATATTTTCTTATTTTTTTATTGACTTCATTTCAATACAAATTGAGCTACAACTTTCACATATTCGAGTACGAATGCAAACTACGTTTACTAAAACATACAATTAAGTTAATGTATAAGAACTATTCTAATTCATCTTTATTCTTTATTCATCGTTGATAACTTCAACTTCAATTATCTCTGAATCTTCAGTTCCAACTTCGAGTGAATTCTACAATTCCAGTTTTTGACCGATTCTCACTATTTTGAGCTGTCTGTTCTACAATCCCTTCAGAATGGATTTTTCATAAACTTTATATATTTGGACTTGTAATTTTTTTGGTCCAAATTTGCCGCATATTTCAAATGCTATTTTTTTGACAGTAAACTATACTGAAAACCTCTATTCTAACTTGATGAAAATGAAGATCATATGCTATTCTGAGAGAATAATTAACATTAAATGAACAATTGGCGATAGTTCATATTTGTTATTCTGAAATGAAAATCTGAAGTTTTCAATATTCAATTTTAAAATTAATTTTGATTCCCTTGTTTTTCAAGTTATGCTGTGATCATTTAGACAAAGTTGGAGCATTTGCCTAGTCGATTATGCAAAAAAATTGTAGTGTTTGTGCAAGTTAACTTGTTAAATTATTTTGTTAAATCATAAATATATATACAATATATGTATGTATTATGCAGTCTAAGGGTTAATGTAAATTATTTACCTATTTAGCCAAGAATGAACAAGACAAGCTTCACTAAAGTATGGGGGCAAAAGTGGCAGACAAATTAATCTCGATAAGAAGAAAATACTCATTGGTTTCTCAGTTTACTCTGGTTAAAGCCTTTGCCAATAACCATGCCATCGGACCACTTTGTGTGTAAATTATCCAATTCACACCCCATTAACAATATTAAATTGGGGAAAAAATCTCCATATAACAACTTCCCCATCTTGCCACTGGCAGGTTATTGAATCACTGTCCCTTGCCACATTCTAGTCGAGTCACCTGAAGCAATTTGACAATGCATTCCTAAGACATATGATATATACTCCCCTCTCTCCATATTTATGGATGACATTATGCTTTACTTTCAGAGAACCAACATCAACATCCCAAAAATCAGACGAATCTGATTTTACACTTCTTGGAGAGGAGGAGGAAAGAAAAAATAAAAGACTGTAACCTACTTTCTACAGTGCCAAATTGAATGTTAAATCGCCTCTGGCAATTCACATTAAATACCGACATGATATATATACTTCCATCACTACCATGATGCAATTTGCCAAATGCTACAAGCCATGAAACCATTTATTGTTCACATAAGACACTGTAGACTAGGCATGTCAAACATGCTTGGGTTTGTTAGAAAAATTGCACACATTTTCCTAAGTGCAAAGAGCTGAAAAACATTTCCAATATCGAATCTGTACGCAGCTCTGATAACTATGACAAACTGAGGGTCCCTCGAGGGACTCTCAGTTTGTCATACATGCTGTAGACAACATTGGGCAATACCTCAATAGGTTGTGTCAAGAGTGGAAATTGTAGTTAAATTACCATGCATCCACACTTGCTTTTTTTCAAATTTAGAGATTTTGAACAAACTAGGTTCAATGGGAGATGTGCCAAAATAGAAGAACTAGTCTGGCCCCACAAACAGTATCACTATCATTTTACGGGGTCGAGCTTCGGCAAGAATGTCACAATGGGGTCGAGCTTCGGTATGAATGTCACAATGGGGTCGAGCTTCGGTATGAATGTCACAATGGGGTCGAGCTTCGGTATGAATGTCACAATGGGGTCGAGCTTCGGTATGATTGTCACAATGGGGTCGAGCTTCGTTAAGAATGTCACAATGGGGCCGAGCTTCGTTAAGAATGTCACAATGGGGCCGAGCTTCGTTAAGAATGTCACAATGGGGTCGAGCTTCGGTATGAATGTCACAATGGGGTCGAGCTTCGGTATGAATGTCACAATGGGGTCGAGCTTCGGTATGAATGTCACAATGGGGTCGAGCTTCGGTATGAATGTCACAATGGGGTCGAGCTTCGGTATGAATGTCACAATGGGGTCGAGCTTGTTAAGAATGTCACAATGGGGTCGAGCTTGTTAAGAATGTCACAATGGGGTCGAGCTTTGTTAAGAATGTCACAATGGGGTCGAGCTTTGTTAAGAATGTCACAATGGGGTCGAGCTTTGTTAAGAATGTCACAATGGGGTCGAGCTTTGGTACGAATGTCACAATGGGGTCGAGCTTTGTTAAGAATGTCACAATGGGGTCGAGCTTTGGTAAGAATGTCACAATGGGGTCGAGCTTTGTTAAGAATGTCACAATGGGGTCGAGCTTTGGTAAGAATGTCACAATGGGGTCGAGCTTTGTTAAGAATGTCACAATGGGGTCGAGCTTTGTTAAGAATGTCACAATGGGGTCGAGCTTTGGTAAGAATGTCACAATGGGGTCGAGCTTTGTTAAGAATGTCACAATGGGGTCGAGCTTTGGTACGAATGTCACAATGGGGTCGAGTTTCGATAAGAATGTCACAATGGGGTAGAGTTTCGGTAAGAATGTCACAATGGGGTCGAGCTTTGTTAAGAATGTCACAATGGGGTCGAGCTTAGTTAAGAATGTCACAATGGGGTCGAGCTTCTGTAAGAATGTCACAACGGGGTCGAGCGTCCACAATAGTCAAGCTTCGGTAAGAATGTCACAATGGGGTCGAGCTTCGTTAAGAATGTCACAATGGGGTCGAGCGTCGACAAGAAAGCCACAATAGGGTCGAGCTTCAGTAAGAAGCTCACAATGGGGCCCAGTGAACAAACCAATCTGGACAAGTCTACCAGATTTTCTGGCCAAATACCTAAATGTCAGTCATACCTGGATGATTTGCCTAGTGTCTCATCCCAAATAGGGACCAAATACAAAATATTAAATGCTTACATGAGCCTTGCATCTAATTTGTCTATGAAAGTCTATAAGTCTATTTTAAGTTCAACAATCAGCAAATTGTCAATGTTGCATTGTGGTCACCATGCAATGATTCCGGGGATCACGGTCCCTGCAGCCCGGTCTCTTAACCAGGCCTCCTGGTTGATCTGGTCAACCAGGCTGTTGCACACAGCTGCTCACAGACTGATGTATAAATCACAGCATGGTTGCAATTCACACAATCACAGTTAATATGCAGAAGCAATTTTATAAACAAAATTAACACATTTAATTATGTATAATATGATACTTAAGTAAGCACATCAAGACCCCAATGCAAACATATTCAACTCTTAAATGGCTCGGCTAATTGAAAGTCCTACATTGTGGCATGAACAGCAAAGAGATCACAACACTAACAATAAAAATAAAATTTGGAAATTTGAGAACAGGAGGCAATAGACTGAATACCTTAAAGTACCTGAAACGAAGTGACTGACATGATGGAAGGCTCTCATGTTTTATGACTAAGGCCCCTTGAAACTAAAATGATTCTAGTTTCAGTCTTTTGAAACTTCATCCAGAGTTGTGCTTTTTATCAGTACATTCCAACCATACAAATCATTCATGAAAAATGTGAACCTTTACTATACCTAAATAAAAAAAAGTATACATGTTTACCTTTCAAAACATCTGTAAAGTAAAAAAAAATTAAGTCTTTGAAAAACCCTCAAAATAAAATAATTTGTATGTCACATTTAATAATTTAAATTAGACGCAATCCTTGGAATATTGCTCCTTGGTAAATCTTGAAGGAATCCTGAAGTCTTCATTAACTTCCTCTTCCATAGCATTTGCTGCTGCAGAATCTTGTTACTAAGTCGTCTTATTAACTGTCCATGTTAATTCTGTTTACTTTAAGCTCCATTTTCTTTTTGTAGCCTTTATTTAAACCTTCTATGTTAGGTTTGCTACCATATTCAGTTTTCTGAAGCTCTATTTAAGGCTCAAAAAAACCATCTGCAGTTTATGCCAAAAATTAAATTATCTTGCAATTTTGAAAGGGCTCCCATCTGGATAAAATCTATCTGGGTACTTAGTGGTACCTGGTTAACTAGCAAACCCAATACACGATGCAGCTAGTATCCAACCCGATTGGATACAATCCACCGGCCCCCCAACAGAGCCCTGATGGTGGAGGGGTGTAAACTCTCCTCCCTGGATGCCTTGCGCCCCGACGCACACCCAGGAGAGAACGAGATAGTGTCTTCACTAACTCTTGAGAGCCCTGCACCAAAATCACTGCCAGTGTCTAGGGTGTTTACGCTAATAATATGAAATCCCATTTTGCCATGAGCAAAATCACATTTGGGATCTTCAAATTAATTTATTAATTTCATTCAAATTAACTTTGAATAACTGAATTACTGTCACGTAATATCACCTAGTAACTTTTTTGATAGCTCAGTCTTGAGTAAATAATCCATACCAATGTATAATGTGAACTGTAGTAGCACTTTCCCCATTACTGTGGCAATATGCAGTTTCAAAACTAGTATTGTCCATATACAAAAATAAGGCAAAGGGACCTTCAGCTTTCTTTTATAAGCATGACAAGGACCCACTGCACAAATCAAATTTCCTTTCAGCAATCTGCTATGCTGCACACTTTCTTTCATAAGTAGTGCAGTAAAACAGGCCTATTACAACTACATAAAACTACAATAATAACAGGCTTTTATAATTTGATAACAGGCCTATAGGAAATAAAGTATGAGTAATTAAAAAGTATATAATAAAGCTTATTGACTGGGCCATTTGTGTACTCTGGTAAAATTCTCTTGCCATTAGCTTTCTTTTATAAGCTGATTGGCTAGTGAATTATGGGTTTGAGGAAAATTGGAGGAATGGGGTCCTGAAATTCACTTCTAAGTTGTACAGAACTGCCACTTGAGTTAAGGAGGGGCCAATAATCAAATGCTTTAGCCACGACTCATAGGCTCACCGGTCATTCAGGGACATCCTTGTTGTCGATTTCAGAATAATCTTGCCGACAGACATCTGAAAAAGAAAAGTTATTGTAATAATCATTGCCCATATACACAGAAGTACTGTATATATAAACATCTATAACATAACCAGTACATAGTACCGACATACTGGTACTGTACTGCAATGATGCAATGTGCACTTCACAACAATTTAAATTTCACTTAAATTAAAATATAATAATTAACAGTGCCTATTCAAAGAAGCATTAGCACCAAAATAATGGTTGCACAGAGCTACAAGGAGAGGTTAGAGGCATTAAATATGCAAAAACTAGAAGACAGAAGAAAAAAAGGCGATATGATCTCTACATACAAAATAGTAACAGAAATCAATAAAATTGATAGGGAAGAATTCCTGAGACCTGGAACTTCAAGAACAAGAGGTCATAGATTTAAACTAACTAAACAAAGATGCCGAATAAATATAAGAAAATTCACTTTTGTAAACAGAGTGGTAGACGGTTGGAACAAATTAGTTGAGAAGGTGGTGGAGGCCAAGACTGTTAGTAATTTCAAAGCGTTATATGGCAGTGCTGAGGAGACGGGACACCACGAGCGTAGCTCTCATCCTGTAACTACACTTAGGTAATTACTTAGACGAGGGTCAGAATTCAACATTCTATGTTAAAATTTACATGCCAGCCATCTAAAGACAAAAAAAAAAATGAGCTTTTGAAGAGTAAAAATGTTAAATTGCAATTACATAAACTCATGAATTAACCTTAATAAGCCACATGAAAGACTGATTAAGATAGAGGCTCATGGTATCGGGGGTGCTATAGTAAGTTGGATTAGGGCATGGCTATACCAAAGGAAACAGTTAGAATAAATGAAGTCAAGTCAGAGTGGGAAAATGTTGTTAGTGGAATGCCTCAAGGCTCTGTCTTGGGACCTCTGTTGTTTATAATATATATGATTTAGATTCAGGTTTGAGAAGCAACATTTGCAAATTTGCCGATGATACAAAAATCGGCTGGGAAATTAACACGGAAGACTCACTACCACTTCAAGTTGATCTAGATAGGGTTTTGAAATGGTCAAAGGACTGGCAGATGCAGTTTAATGCTGATAAATGTAAAGTTCTGAGGCTAGGTAACGATGATAGAGTTACAAGATACGAGCTAGATGGTGTCGAGATTGCGAATTCGGCTTGCGAAAGGGATACGAGAGTTATGATTCCTCACTTGTTTCAAGCGAGGGTTGGACGTGTATATGAGTGGGATTGGGTGGTTATAGATAGGAGCTGCCTTGTATGGGCCAATAGGCCTTCTGCAGTTGCCTTTGTTCTTATGTTCTTATGTGTTAGTCAGCTGTCACAGGCTGCTCCTGGTGGAGGCCTGGTCGAGGACTGGGCCACAGGACACTAAAGCCCCGAAATCATCTTAAGGGGGCGCAACATCCGAAAAAATTCGGTAAAAAATCGAAAATTTTTGAAATATTTATAAAAATACTACAACATTGTGGCAACACTCTGGTACAATCATAATTATTTTACGATATAAATTGACGTATTTATGGCACATTTTCATGCGTAATTGTGCAGAATCAGGTGCCCGGCAGCTGTGGCGCGCGAAAGGTATTGCCTCGTACGTTCTAAACGTCAAATTTTTCGTAATAACGTCGTAAATAACGCTGTATTTATGAATAGAGTAAATATACACTCATTGGCATCTCTTTCATCCCTCGTGGGGTCCGGCAGACCAGAAACCCTCAGTCACCTTGTGTGTCTCATTGAGGATAGATGCTTCGTCGATGCGCGCTCCATTCTCGCTCTTGGAATAGCGCATTGTTGCGTCTACTGCACAATGATATATATAGATGAAGCGTTAGAAGATAAGAGCAGCAAATCTGGCACACGGTCGATGTCTATATCAGTAAAAGAAAGCCGCTTTAGCGCGGAGAAGAGTAAATACAGTGACAGATGGTGGTGAGGTGTGAGGCGCGCAGAGGCGCGACACTTGACACCTCCTCAACCTCCCACAACTTTCCTCAACCTTTCTCACACACCTTCGTCAACTCTCCTAGAGCCTCCTTACACACCTTCCTAGACCTCCCTCCCTCCAACAAGCCAAGACAGACTCCTAAGGAAGGTGATCCAGCAATCATGCAGGTGCCTGTGAGTGCCCATTGCAGTGCCACCTTGAGGACCCACAATTCGGACCAATTATAATAGGTTAGCATGTTTTAGTGTTATAATGGGATATTATAATATATTGATATTATAATATAATTATAATATATATGTGCAGGAATATATATATATAAATTTCTATGGATTTTTTTTTTTTTTTCCCCAATTTTTTTTTCCGTTTGTTATCAGGGGATTTGCATGGAACTTACACACCTTGCTGAACGGATGCCTATCTGCAAGGGTGCCAATTATGAACGAAATTGGTCCACGTCAAGCTCGGCTACAGGTGGCCAAACTTTGATCTTATTTTACTCAGGTAAAGAAATTTTCAACTTCAAGGTGTTTCACAGCTTTCATTTTTTAATCAAATTTCATGAAAATTGCACCTTATATGTAGAGTTTGTGCTTCTACACTTGTGCGGAGCACTTTAGTCCAAAGTCCATTTATTGATTTTATAAATATTTATAACATCATATATTGCATATTTTGGGTGGGGAACTTTGAATAATTGTATTATTGCACTAAACACTTTTTTGATAAAACTGCTCCGCACAATCCTTTATTATATGCTAATGTGATATCAGAGTGTTATAGAAATGATTTTAGTTAACACATGTGTTCCCTGAAAGATTTTGAAAATGTTGAAAATTCGTTGCAAAATACGTTGTGTATTTTTTTTCTCCCTTTCTATTTAGGTTGTGATGCTGAAACTTGGACCAGTTGCAGCCCTTTCTATAACCATTTCTTAAATAAATTTATAAAAAATTGAACAACTTTTACTTTTCGGATGTTGCGTCCCCTTAAGATAACCTCAAGAATCAAGACAATGGGCACAAACCCTTAACTGTAGCCTCAGTTCACCCAGATATATATATATAGATATATATATAGATATATATATATATATATACATGACTATATACACCATCAACCAAAATATATTTAATAAAAAATACACACACACACTTCCTGTCCCGGCTAACAGGAAGTATGAGATCCGAGCCTCTTGTAACTCGTCCACCAGTGGTGTAGCCAGCTCAACACCTCACCCCCAACACCCTCCTCGCCGCCCCACACATCAGCCAACCCAATTTAAATCGAAATCAAACATGCGGCCATTAATGGCGTCCCTCCTCCCTCACAGGGCCCATCCCCCGCCATCACAACAACCCTCATTTACCCGTCTTCCTGTCCCCCAGCCTCCCTACCCGCACGCACACCTACACCCACGTGCACCCCTGAGGCTCCCGCACGCCGTATTTACCTTGAGATGTGGCTTGTAAAGCGGAGAATTGGGTTTAAGGGTGAAATATGTTATGGCGTCCTTGTGCGTCTCCCGGGTCAGTGCTGCCAACCTCGCCGCCACGCTCAGCACCCACGTGTACCAACCTCTGATACGAAAGCACAAATCTTTTCTTTTCTTTAAATAATATAAATAGTTTGTATATATTTATTTGTATGGATAGGTGTGAAATATTATTTTATTGAATGCGTAAACAGGGGAATTATTTTATTGTTTTTAACAGAATCCCAAAAGGCGTAAAAAAATCCTAAATATTTACTCTTATTAACTTTGCAGCTAATTAAAATATTATTAAGAGTAATCTTTAAGATAATTATTATTATAAAATCTAAAATACTTTTTCGTTCAAATTTGTAGCAACTATATTAGTTATTTATAATAATTATTGTTGCTCTACAACTAACTAAGTCTACAGTTCTCAGAAGTTTCATTTCAGGCATTTATGTTTATCTCTCAGAATGTTTATTGTTTGTGATGTGTCTATGTAATAACACGATGTATTGAACGGGGTGAGAATAGCTTCAGCTACCTCATCCCTTTGTCTGTATTTTACCTCAATAAACTTATTTAAATTCAATTCATATCAGACAATAAGATGAAAATTATTCGCACACCCTCCGCCACTATGTGATGGAGTGCGAAAACATACGTGAATTTAGAGACAATTCTATAACCAATGTTCCAGCGATGTGTAAATATTTCATTCAAAATGATCTGCTACCAGAAATTTTAGCCAAATATCCCCAGTTTGCTAACTGTAGGTAGTAACTGAGTGATTGTAACCTATCCACCGCTGCCCACTGGATGGGGGGCTGTGTGCAGGACAAACATATAAATTGTGACACTAGCTCTCCACATATGTCAGTTGCTTAATTTAGAACCTGTACTTGAGGTCGATCTCGAACCCATTGTTGATGCGACGACTTATATTGAATTTTGTAACTAGCTCATCAAGATTGTAACTTGCTTAGCTAAATGAATTGTGGGGTTCAGTCCCTGAGCCCATTATGTGCCTCTGTAACCCTTTCCACTACCGCCCACAAGATGGGTATGGGGTGCATAATAAATGAACTAAACTAACTAACTAACCTCTGAAGGCCTTGGCATGCTGTGGAAAGGGAGTGGGAGCACGAAGTATATCATTCGTGCTACGAATGATATACTTGAGTACTGTAAGATCGTTGACCAGACCACACACTAGAAGGTGAAGAGACGACGACGTTTCGGTCCGTCCTGGACCATTCTCAAGTCGATTGTGAGACTTGAGAATCGACTTGAGAATGGTCCAGGACGGACCGAAACGTCGTCGTCTCTTCACCTTCTAGTGTGTGGTCTGATCAACATACTTTAGCCACGTTATTGTGACTCACCTGCTACTGTAAGATCTCTTATTGATTATGCTGCACCTGTCATTTCTTGTTTTGGTAAAGGTAGGATGGGCAAGTTGGAGAAAGTACAAAATGAAGCCATGAGAATTATCTTAGGATGCCCAAGAAATGCTATGATTGAGATAATGAGGATGGAGCTTAATCTGCAGAGTATTGGAGATAGAATTTCAGAGATAAATGTAGCCTCTGCCATTAGATTAATGAGAGGTGGGGGAGCTAATGAATTAATCCTCTTGGTTCAAAAGGTGGGAAGTAATGAACAGTGTATGATGAAGAAGAGAGTATATATGAATAACTTATGTTCTAATGTTATCAAGTATGATGTTATTACAGAGTGTATTGCTGTGCCCAAGAGACACCACCATGGGAGGAGTGTAATGTAGATGTAGTAATTACTCACTTGCAAAAGAAAAAAAGTATGTATGAAATAGGAGAGCTGAGGGCGACATATGATTGTATAATTAGAAAACTGCCCACAGAAAACACTCTACATGTATATTGTGATGGGTCAGTAGCTAGGGATGGGAAGGCAGGATGTGGAGTCTTGCTCAGGGAGTACACTGACATCGGCACTGTGGATACTGTTATTGGACGCCGCTTAACTGACAATGTCTCTTCAACGCAGGCTGAACTCCAAGGTGTATTAGTAAAATTACAGGAAGTAGTCAAATGTGGTAAAAATGCTTGCTTCTTTATTGACAGCAGAGGAGCGTTAGAGTCTTTAAATAGCAGACGCCCAGTATATCAGAATATTGTGATAGAGTGTAGAGAGAATGTTAAGAAATTAGAAAAAACTGGGTATAAAGTAAGATTCATGTGGATCCCTTCACATGTGGGAATACTGTTGAATGAGGTAGTTGATGACATAGCGAAAAGAGCCACTGAAAAAACTCTTGTTGATGTTGTATGTCAGTTAACCTTGAAACAAATAAAAACAAGAATCAAGATGGTCCAAGAGGGTGAAGAAATGATAAAGAGAATGGCAATGGTGGACAGTAGTAACACACTTAAGCATTATTCAATAATAAATACAAATTCGTCCTTCACTTATGGTAAAGGAAAGTCTACTTGGAAGGATTCAATTTACATGAGATTAAGATTAGGATACAACTATATCTGGCAATACGGTGTTGATGTCAGTGAAAAAGATAAGGAGTGTAAATTATGTAGTATGCCGCACGCCCACACCTTAGAACATTATGTATTAGTGTCAACTTATTGAAAACTATAGAAATAAGGAATTAAATAGTGTACCACATCAAATTGTTTGGATGTGTGATAATGGTATGATAGACAGTATACTTAGGAGCTACAAGAATTTTGCCCCAAGAGTGTAACAATTATATGCTGTACTTACTATATTAACCTGCAATGTTAAATGGGATTCTTCTAATGTTATTTGTCCATTTGTACTCACTGAATTTGTGCGCCCCTTGAGGGACTTGAAGTAGAGGGGGTAGAAATAGCCTAAGCTACTCTATCCCTTTGAGATGTATTTCTTGTATATCCCCAGTTTGCTAACTGTAGGTAGTAACAGTCTCCGTGGTGTAGTGGTAAGACACTCGCCTGGCGTTTCGCGAGTGCTATGTCATGGGTTCGTATCCTGGCCGGGGAGGATTTACTGGGCGCAATTCCTTAACTGTAGCCTCTGTTTAACGCAACAGTAAAATGTGTACTTGGATGAAAAAACGATTCTTCGCGGCGGGGATCGTATTCCAGGGACTGCCCGAAACGCTACGCGTACTAGTGGCTGTACAAGAATGTAACAACTCTTGTATATATCTCAAAAAAAAAAAACTGAGTGATTGTAACCTATCCACGTTACAACTTTGGATTTGGGAATAATGATGTCTGACGACCTAACGTTTAGGGAGCATAACCAAGCAAATATTGCGGCTGGCAGAAAAATGATCGGATGGATTACGAGAAACAATCGAGGGATCCCATCACAATGGTTGTACTCTTCAAGTCACTTGTGCTGTCCCGTCTTGAGTACTGCGCAGTACTCACTTCCCCCTTCAGAGCAGGAGAGATTGCTGAAATAGAGGGAATACAGAGAACATATACGGCACGCATAGACGAGATAAAACACCTAAATTATTGAGATCGTCTCAAAGCTCTCCAAATGTACTCACTAGAAAGGAGACGAGAGAGATACCAAAT
>WNGS01161107.1:1046006-1062071 GCA_020271785.1 Procambarus virginalis | reverse complement strand
ACCTGATAATATTCTATAAAACCAAGAAGACTTCCCCGAACTCCTTATCAAAAACAGCCCAGCCCGCGAGCCGACAGAGAACCCTCTACAGCAGTCAAGCGTTATATACATGTACACTTGCCCCCACGAAGGATGTAACCTTCAATCTAAGTACTGTACGTAGGTATGACGCCGACCAAGCTGACGAGGCGTTTGACATGCCATCTTCAATCCGGTGCCCCTAGGAATCACATGAGACAAGCCCATGACATCACCCTAACAAGAGAAATGTTGAACAAAAATACATGCATAATAGACAGAACCCAAGATGCAAGAAGATTACAAATTCTTGAAGCAATTCACATAAGAACAGAACAACCTACCATGAACACCCAAATCACGGAACTATTTACTCTTCCCACAATGAGAGTAAGGACAAGACCAGAACATAACGATGCCAACACAGAAGACAATGTTCAACATAACAGGCCAATTACACTAGATTAATCTTTGTATGTAGATGCCAGCTGCCTCGTATGGGCCAATAGGCCTTCTGCGGTTACCTCTATTCTTATGTTCATATGTTTCACCCCATTTATCCCTTAAGTATCCCCTATGTTTTCACCTTTATTGTCTTATCACCTGACCCAGTGCGGGTATATAATCAAACCACATTGTAACATTTCCTCACTTGAGAATGAACAATGGAGGTTCGAAACGTTGTGCAAATTGTTTAAATAAGTGTAATACATTCTATAGTAATTCACATCTTTTCTTCACCCGGAAATTACGAAAATGAGTTTTGGAGAACTCCTATTTCAGCTAAGCCCTGATGCTAAGAAAATAATTAGAGGGATAGAAGCCCTAAATCAGAAGATAGTAAATACAGAATATGCGGTCATATTCAAGGATTTATTGAACAATCAACCACAGAAGGTGATTCGGTACTTTTAAAATGCTAAGCTAACCTACATACGGAAATACATAGATAGATACACAGATTTACGTATGCCTTACATAAAGTGTTTGAAGTGTCATTAATGTGCATTTACAAAGGTGAAATGCAATTCCGATCAGCTTCAATAAGTACTTTATACACATACATATACATACACACACATATATACGTACATATACATATATACATGCATATATTCACACACATGCATTCACATACATTTGTCTCTTTTACTCTGACAGGGTGAGATAGCTGACAGAGAAACTAGTGTGCAATTAAGCACTTAATCACTGAAGATGATTAAGGTGCTTTTACAAGCTCAGGTTATATAGTTATATCACAAACATACATTGTATAATTGATACATTACATGGTCAATCTTGGGTACAAGTCCAATATATCATCAAGTGTTCCAGTACTCATATAGTAATTACACAGTTCAGCATACCTTAGCCCAGGGGGGCGAAAGTCAGCCAATATGGGACATTCTACAATATAATGTTCAAGAGAGTGCATGTTTTCTCTTTCACAAAGTTGACACATTGTGTACTCGACATTTGGGTTTTGAGAAAGCTGCCAGATACGTCTATATCCCAGGCGTATTCTGGCCACTATAACATCACATTGCCGGGTTCTTGTTCTATTAGTCCCATATGTGAATGTCTCCTCACGATATCTATCATAATATTAAATGCTACAACTTTCAGGTCTTTGTGAATTTGTTTGGTCGGTGAGATCTTCATTAGACATTTGTTTAAGTATTCTCTTTGTCACTGCTAATGAAACACCCATATCAATTTCTACCACTGGTTTTCTACAGGCTGTCTTTGCAAGCATATCAACAGTGTCATGCCTTGAGATGCCAACATGTGATGGTATCCATAGGAATTTAATTTCAAATCTGTTTTCTTTAGCAGCTAAAACATTCATTCGAATATCACTGACTATTTTCTGGGTGTCACTACTATGTGCGTTCAATGCACAGTATATAAGTCCACTGCCTTTGTCTTTTAAAAATTCAGTGGCAAGGTATATGCCTGCAAGTTCGGTTTGAGTTGTACTTGCCCAGTCATTTACGCGCTGGACTGTCAGGATTTATCAATCCTGATAAATTTTGACATTCGTGTTTAGTGTCGGGCTTCCATATAATTTTTTTCCAGTCACCCAGACTGTTGGGTTTCTAGGTATATTTTCCAGTTACTCATAGGGTGTCGGGTTTCCAGGTAAATTTTGACATTCGTCTTTAGGGTGTCGGATTTCCCAATACATTTTGATATTCGTCTTTAGGGTGTCAGGTTTCCTGTTAAATTTTGGCCATTTGTCGCTCGGAAAGCTTCGGCTTTCCTGATAAATTTCCCAATTTGGAATTACAGGTAGAGTTCTTATGGAGAAAATTCAGACCAAAAATCACTCCTGTTTCAAATATATAAACGATATTCAAAAGGGTATAGACTCATTACCCTCAATGTTTGCCGATGCAAAAATTATGAAAAGAATCAAGACAACAGAGGTATACGCTATGAGGAAAGGCTAAAGGAGCTGAACCTCACGTCCCTGAAAAACATAAAAGTAAGGAGAGACATGACTACCTACAAAATTCTCAGGTGAATTGACAGGGTGGACAAAGACAAACTCCTTAGCACGGGAGGAACACGAACAAAGGGCAACAGGTGAAAACTCGGTACCCAAATGAGCCACAGACACATTAGAAAGAATTTTTCAGTGTCCGAGTAGTTAACAGATGGAATGCACTAGGAAGTGATGTGGTGGAGGACTTCATAGTCTCAAATGTAGATACAATAGAGCCCAGTAGAGTCAGGAATCTATACACCAGTTGATTGACAAATCAGAGGCAGGACCAAAGAGCAAAGCTCAACCCCGCAATGAGTACAACTAGGTGAGTACTGTCTTCCATACGCCAACAAGTCATCAATAAAGGTAAGCAATAACTTGTAGCACTGAAGTTATATGTTTGTGTGGAACAGATTAATTTATGGGAAATAAGAAATAATGTGATGCAAATTCTCGGCTTACTAAGTCTCTGAGAACAGATTAAATTTGTAAGCTGATGTACCATTGTAGTTCTTTAAAAGTCTTCTGAAAAACACTTCTAAATCTTTCACATTACATCAACATTTAGGGATCAAGACTAACACTCCTAAACAAGGTTTGACTAGCTACCTTTAACAGATTTCAAGAGAACTTTTAAAACACTTTTCTGGGCTATGAATCATGTCAAACAGCAGCAGCAGCATCCAACAGCCTGCTTGGACAGACCACCATAGGGACATTGATCCTTAGAACCAAAACAAGGTAACCAATACAAGGTTAATAGTTCTGTAAAGAATAATTTAAAAACACTTGCTTGGCTCTGTAAATGAAGTGAGTGGTTACACAATGTAAGAGAGATGATATAAATGAATAAATGTATAGATAGAATAAATGCATGGGAAAATAGCAAAAAAAAATCTTGCTAGTTAAAATTTACTTCTACTTTTAACTGAACTATTACCAATGCATCATCCATCAATGTATAGATAGAATAAATGCATGGGAAAATAGCAAAAAAAAATCTTGCTAGTTAAAATTTACTTCTACTTTTAACTGAACTATTACCAATGCAATGTGTCATTCCTTATAATAAAATAAAATTTTATCTAAAATCTTGTTATGAATAGTTTCTATGTTTCTATAGACAAACAAAAAATGAATGAAAATATTAATATCTTTGCTATGAATACAGAACAAAATTATAATGCATTTAAACAGTTTGAATTATTCCTAAACTATGAACACAATTGGAAACCAACAGTTACCTTCTTTAACTTCAAAGCAGCTACAACCGCAGGTCGACGCTCCATCTGTGCTGCCAACCGTTGATTCCGCCGAGATGATTGAGCCGCCTGCCGTCTCTCCTCTATACCCGGGGCTGCTTGGCCTTGACCCATAGGCTTCTCCTGACGCAGCACCGTGAATCTGCAGTGGGACCAGTCTTGTGGTCATTTTCAAGTCATGAGCCCACCCACAGCTGAGCATATCATCTTCTTCCAGACTTGCTCTTGGGATTTCTTCAGAGCCCTTTGTCAGGGACAGTGCCATCATCCCCCAAATATGCACGGCATGGGCCGGGTGTCAACTCACTCTTGCCGCCCCCATTACAACAAACCCAGCCACAGGTGCCATGTTACCCATACATAAACAACTACGTGTACAAAATACCCAGACAGCGACTTTTTATTCCATTGGGAAAGTTACCGTGTGGACATTATTTGTCTTTCTTGGTGACAAGTTCAGATAATGGAGCCCTTTCAATGCAGACTAATGTGAGCCTCTTTCCAACAGCCTTCATTGTAATAGGCACAATATTATATTGACTCTGTACAGTACTTTGCAGACGCAATACTTGATATTTGTAATTTGTGACGACTTAATTCTGAAAAGCAATCTAAGACCATACAATTATGCTTCACCTCTAAATTAACTCAACAGTAAGATGAAAAAATGCAACCTCAATTTTGATCCATATTTTGAATTAGCCTTTTCTTGATGTATCAGCAAATAATAGTATCAAAAGTCTACCAATATTACAAAAGTGTTTTCCTATTACAAAACATACAGGAATACACAGCCAAAAAATGTTAACCCTTAGACCACACATATTAGGGGTCTATTAGCTAGAAATATTCGAAATATGTAAAAATAACTTAAAAATGTTTAACAAATCTCCAACATATTGACTTCAGTGTCAAGAAAGTTTCATCAAAATATTTTCAGAAATTGATTTTAGACAAATTTTTGAAAAATAAGAATGTTTTATTGATAAGGAGAAGAGCTCCTAATAACTGGAAGAGTAACAGCCCCGCTCATGTGCCAGGTAAGTCCACTACGGGCTCACCATAGCCGTGCTGCTTGGAACTTTTTGTTCCCAGTAGCTGAATCTTAAACAACATAATAATTGGAACTGAAGGATTATACAGTAAGATAGAGATGCAAGCACCTGTCCGACACTCAGAGAATAATAGTAGTAAGTGTATATGCAGTCGATGCCTTTATATCACTGCTGAGTAATACAGTAACAACATAGACACAAGTAGTAATACATACCAAAAAAAACCAATGAATAACTATGTTAATATCCATGTTGTTATACATCATATAAATACATTGTCCAATGTAAATATATGTTACTTTCAACAATGTCCCAAAATATTTTTTTTAGGGGAAATTTTATTTTAAGATTTTAGGTTTCTTCTTTTGTTTTATTATCTGATCTTATTGTAACCTTTACATCTTGGAGAATGTATATGTTTGCATAACTATGTCAAGATATAATGAAATTGGTCTATAAATAAATCAGTCAACTCGCAAAACTTGGGACTTAAATTTTTTATCTTATTTCAAATTATTTTCTTTGTCTGTTTAGGTTGCTTTGATGATTAGGGACCATATTAGGGCTTTTTCACTTATAAAGTATACCCTAAATATTTCCCCTAAATCATTATAATTATTATAATTATCCCTATATTTCTTATTTTTTATTTTTTCTTTACTTCATTTCAATACAAATTGAGCTACAACTTTCACATATTCGAGTACGAATGCAAACTACGTTTACTAAAACATACAATTAAGTTAATGTATAAGAACTATTCTAATTCATCTTTATTCTTTATTCATCGTTGATAACTTCAACTTCAATTATCTCTGAATCTTCAGTTCCAACTTTGAGTGAATTCTACAATTCCAGTTTTTGACCGATTCTCACTATTTTGAGCTGTCTGTTCTACAATCCCTTCAGAATGGATTTTTCATAAACTTTATATATTTGGACTTGTAATTTTTTTGGTCTAAATTTGCCGCATATTTCAAATGCTATTTTTTTGACAGTAAACTATACTGAAAACCTATATTCTAACTTGATGAAAATGAAGATCATATGCTATTCTGAGAGAATAATTAACATTAAATGAACAATTGGCGATAGTTCATATTTGTTATTCTGAAATGAAAATCTGAAGTTTTCAATATTCAATTTTAAAATTAATTTTGATTCTCTTGTTTTTCAAGTTATGCTGTGATCATTTAGACAAAGTTGGAGCATTTGCCTAGTCGATTATGCAAAAAAATTGTAGTGTTTGTGCAAGTTTAAAACTTGTTAAATTATTTTGTTAAATCATAAATATATATACAGTATATGTATGTATTATGCAGTCTAAGGGTTAATGTAAATTATTTACCTATTTAGCCAAGAATGAACAAGACAAGCTTCACTAAAGTATGGGGGCAAAAGTGGCAGACAAATTAATCTCGATAAGAAGAAAATACTCATTGGTTTCTCAGTTTACTCTGGTTAAAGCCTTTGCCAATAACCATGCCATCGGACCACTTTGTGTGTAAATTATCCAATTCACACCCCATTGACAATATTAAATTGGGGAAAAAAATCTCCATATAACAACTTCCCCATCTTGCCACTGGCAGGTTATTGAATCACTGTCCCTTGCCACATTCTAGTCGAGTCACCTGAAGCAATTTGACAATGCATTCCTAAGACATATGATATATACTCCCCCCTCTCTCCATATTTATGGATGACATTATGCTTTACTTTCAGAGAACCAACATCAACATCCCAAAAATCAGACGAATCTGATTTTACACTTCTTGGAGAGGAGGAGGAAAGAAAAAATAAAAGACTGTAACCTACTTTCTACAGTGCCAAATTGAATGTTAAATCGCCTCTGGCAATTCACATTAAATACCGACATGATATATATACTTCCATCACTACCATGATGCAATTTGCCAAATGCTACAAGCCATGAAACCATTTATTGTTCACATAAGACACTGTAGACTAGGCATGTCAAACATGCTTGGGTTTGTTAGAAAAATTGCACACATTTTCCTAAGTGCAAAGAGCTGAAAAACATTTCCAATATAGAATCTGTACGCAGCTCTGATAACTATGACAAACTGAGGGTCCCTCGAGGGACTCTCAGTTTGTCATACATGCTGTAGACAACATTGGGCAATACCTCAATAGGTTGTGTCAAGAGTGGAAATTGTAGTTAAATTACCATGCATCCACACTTGCTTTTTTTCAAATTTAGAGATTTTGAACAAACTAGGTTCAATGGGAGATGTGCCAAAATAGAAGAACTAGTCTGGCCCCACAAACAGTATCACTCTATCATTTTACGGGGTCGAGCTTCGGCAAGAATGTC
This sequence comes from Procambarus virginalis, assembly GCA_020271785.1. Taxonomy (NCBI): domain Eukaryota; kingdom Metazoa; phylum Arthropoda; class Malacostraca; order Decapoda; family Cambaridae; genus Procambarus; species Procambarus virginalis. Next base: position 1,054,907 of record WNGS01161107.1, on the reverse strand, counting down.
ACAATGGGGGTCGAGCTTCGGTATGTCACAATGGGGTCGAGCTTCAGTATGAATGTCACAATGGGGTCGAGCTTCGGTATGAATGTCACAATGGGGTCGAGCTTCGGTATGAATGTCACAATGGGGTCGAGCTTCGGTATGAATGTCACAATGGGGTCGAGCTTTGTTAAGAATGTCACAATGGGGCCGAGCTTCGTTAAGAATGTCACAATGGGGCCGAGCTTCGTTAAGAATGTCACAATGGGGTCGAGCTTCGGTATGAATGTCACAATGGGGTCGAGCTTTGTTAAGAATGTCACAATGGGGCCGAGCTTCGTTAAGAATGTCACAATGGGGTCGAGCTTCGGTATGAATGTCACAATGGGGTCGAGCTTCGGTATGAATGTCACAATGGGGTCGAGCTTCGGTATGAATGTCACAATGGGGTCGAGCTTCGGTATGAATGTCACAATGGGGTCGAGCTTCGGTATGAATGTCACAATGGGGTCGAGCTTCGGTATGAATGTCACAATGGGGTCGAGCTTCGGTATGAATGTCACAATGGGGTCGAGCTTCGGTATGAATGTCACAATGGGGTCGAGCTTCGGCAAGAATGTCACAATGGGGTCGAGCTTCGTTAAGAATGTCACAATGGGGTCGAGCTTCGTTAAGAATGTCACAATGGGGTCGAGCTTCGGCAAGAATGTCACAATGGGGTCGAGCTTCGGCAAGAATGTCACAATGGGGTCGAGCTTTGGCAAGAATGTCACAATGGGGTCGAGCTTCAGTATGAATGTCACAATGGGGTCGAGCTTCGGTATGAATGTCACAATGGGGTCGAGCTTTGTTAAGAATGTCACAATGGGGCCGAGCTTCGTTAAGAATGTCACAATGGGGTCGAGCTTCGGTATGAATGTCACAATGGGGTCGAGCTTCGGTATGAATGTCACAATGGGGTCGAGCTTCGGTATGAATGTCACAATGGGGTCGAGCTTCGGTATGAATGTCACAATGGGGTCGAGCTTCGGTATGAATGTCACAATGGGGGTCGAGCTTCGGTATGAATGTCACAATGGGGTCGAGCTTCGGCAAGAATGTCACAATGGGGTCGAGCTTCGGCAAGAATGTCACAATGGGGTCGAGCTTCGTTAAGAATGTCACAATGGGGTCGAGCTTCGGCAAGAATGTCACAATGGGGTCGAGCTTTGGCAAGAATGTCACAATGGGGTCGAGCTTTGGCAAGAATGTCACAATGGGGTCGAGCTTCAGTATGAATGTCACAATGGGGTCGAGCTTCGGTATGAATGTCACAATGGGGTCGAGCTTTGTTAAGAATGTCACAATGGGGTCGAGCTTTGTTAAGAATGTCACAATGGGGTCGAGCTTTGTTAAGAATGTCACAATGGGGCCGAGCTTCGTTAAGAATGTCACAATGGGGTCGAGCTTCGTTAAGAATGTCACAATGGGGTCGAGCTTTGTTAAGAATGTCACAATGGGGTCGAGTGTCGACAAGAAAGCCACAAAAGGGTCGAGCTTCAGTAAGAATCTCACAATGGGGCCCAGTGAACAAACCAATCTGGACAAGTCTACCAGATTTTCTGGCCAAATACCTAAATGTCAGTCATACCTGGATGATTTGCCTAGTGTCTCATCCCAAATAGGGACCAAATACAAAATATTAAATGCTTACATGAGCCTTGCATCTAAATTTGTCTATGAAAGTCTATATGTCTATTTTAAGTTCAACAATCAGCAAATTGTCAAATGTTGCATTGTGGTCACCATGCAATGATTCCGGGGATCACGGTCCCTGCAGCCCGGTCTCTTAACCAGGCCTCCTGGTTGATCTGGTCAACCAGGCTGTTGCACACAGCTGCTCACAGACTGATGTGTAAATCACAGCATGGTTGCAATTCACACAATCACAGTTAATATGCAGAAGCAATTTTATAAACAAAATTAACACATTTAATTATGTATAATATGATACTTAAGTAAGCACATCAAGACCCCAATGCAAACATATTCAACTCTTAAATGGCTCGGCTAATTGAAAGTCCTACATTGTGGCATGAACAGCAAAGAGATTACAACACTAACAATAAAAATAAAATTTGGAAATTTGAGAACAGGAGGCAATAGACTGAATACCTTAAAGTACCTGAAACGAAGTGACTGACATGATGGAAGGCTCTCATGTTTTATGACTAAGGCCCCTTGAAACTAAAATTCTAGTTTCAGTCTTTTGAAACTTCATCCAGAGTTGTGCTTTTTATCAGTACATTCCAACCATACAAATCATTCATGAAAAATGTGAACCTTTACTATACCTAAATAAAAAAAAGTATACATGTTTACCTTTCAAAACATCTGTAAAATAAAAAAAAATTAAGTCTTTGAAAAACCTCAAAATAAAATAATTTGTATGTCACATTTAATAATTTAAATTAGACGCAATCCTTGGAATATTGCTCCTTGGTAAATCTTGAAGGAATCCTGAAGTCTTCATTAACTTCCTCTTCCATAGCATTTGCTGCTGCAGAATCTTGTTACTAAGTCGTCTTATTAACTGTCCATGTTAATTCTGTTTACTTTAAGCTCCATTTCTTTTTGTAGCCTTTATTTAAACCTTCTATGTTAGGTTTGCTACCATATTCAGTTTTCTGAAGCTCTATTTAAGGCTCAAAAAACCATCTGCAGTTTATGCCAAAAATTAAATTATCTTGCAATTTTGAAAGGGCTCCCATCTGGATAAAATCTATCTGGGTACTTACTGGTACCTGGTTAACTAGCAAGCCCAATACACGATGCAGCTAGTATCCAACCCGATTGGATACAATCCACCGGCCCCCCAACAGAGCCCTGATGGTGGAGGGGTGTAAACTCTCCTCCCTGGATGCCTTGCGCCCCGACGCACACCCAGGAGAGAACGAGATAGTGTCTTCACTAACTCTTGAGAGCCCTGCACCAAAATCACTGCCAGTGTCTAGGGTGTTTACGCTAATATGAAATCCCATTTTGCCATGAGCAAATCACATTTGGGATTCTTCAAATTTAATTTATAATTTCATTCAAATTAACTTTGAATAACTGAATTACTGTCACGTAATGTCACCTAGTAACTTTTTTGATAGCTCAGTCTTGAGTAAATAATCCATACCAATGTATAATGTGAACTGTAGTAGCACTTTCCCCATTACTGTGGCAATATGCAGTTTCAAAACTAGTATTGTCCATATACAAAAATAAGGCAAAGGGACCTTCAGCTTTCTTTTATAAGCATGACAAGGACCCACTGCACAAATCAAATTTCCTTTCAGCAATCTGCTATGCTGCACACTTTCTTTCATAAGTAGTGCAGTAAAACAGGCCTATTACAACTACATAAAACTACAATAATAACAGGCTTTTATAATTTGATAACAGGCCTATAGGAAATAAAGTATGAGTAATTAAAAAGTATATAATAAAGCTTATTGACTGGGCCATTTGTGTACTCTGGTAAAATTCTCTTGCCATTAGCTTTCTTTTATAAGCTGATTGGCTAGTGAATTATGGGTTTGAGGAAAATTGGAGGAATGGGGTCCTGAAATTCACTTCTAAGTTGTACAGAACTGCCACTTGAGTTAAGGAGGGGCCAATAACCAAATGCTTTAGCCACGACTCATAGGCTCACCGGTCATTCAGGGACATCCTTGTTGTCGATTTCAGAATAATCTTGCCGACAGACATCTGAAAAAGAAAAGTTATTGTAATAATCATTGCCCATATACACAGAAGCACTGTATATATAAACATCTATAACATAACCAGTACATAGTAACTACATACTGGTACTGTACTGCAATGATGAAATGCGCACTTCACAACAATTTAAATTTCACTTAAATTAAAATATATTAACAGTGCCTATTCCAAAGAAGTGTCCATTATTTTGGCACCAAAATAATGGTTGCACAGAGCTACGAGGAGAGGTTAGAGGCATTAAATATGCCAAAACTACAAGATAGAAGAAAAAGAGGCGATATGATCACTCCGTTCAAAATAGTAACAGAAATCAATAAAATTGATAGGGAAGAATTCCCGAGACCCGGAACTTCAAGAACAAGAGGTCATAGATTTCAACTAACGAAACAAAGCTGCCGGAGAAATATAAGAAAATTCACTTTTGTAAACAGAGTGGTAGACAGTTAGAACAAATTAGTTGAGAAGGTGGTGGAGGCCAAAACTGTTAGTAATTTCAAAGCATTATATGACAGTGCTGAGTAGACGGGACACCACGAGCGTAGCTCTCATCCTGTAACTACACTTAGTTAATTACTTAGACGAGGGTCAGAGAATTCAACATTCTATGTTAAAATTTACATGCCAGCCATCTAAAGACAAATAAAAATGAGTTTTGAAGAGTAAAAATCTTAAATTGCAATTACATAAACTCATGAATTAACCTTAATAAGCCACATGAAAGACTGATTAAGATAGAGGCTCATGGTATCGGGGGTGCTATATTAAGTTGGATTTGGGCATGGCTATACCAAAGGAAACAGAATAAATGGAGTCAAGTCAGAGTGGGAAAATGTTGTTAGTGGAGTGCCTCAAGGCTCTGTCTTGGGACCTCTGTTGTTTATAATATATATGATTTAGATTCAGGTTTGAGAAGCAACATTTGCAAATTTGCCGATGATACAAAAATCGGCTGGGAAATTAATACGGAAGACTCACTACCAATTCAAGTTGATCTAAATAGGGTTTTGAAATGGTCAAAGGACTGGCAGATGCAGTTTAATGCTGATAAATGTAAAGTTCTGAGGCTAGGTAATGATGATAGAGTTACAAGATACGAGCTAGATGGTGTCGAGATTGCGAAGTCGGACTGCGAAAGGGATCCGAGTTATGATTCCTCGATTGTTTCAAGCGAGGGTTGGACATGTATATGAGTGGGATTGGGTGGTTATAGATAGGAGCTGCCTTGTATGGGCCAATAGGCCTTCTGCAGTTGCCTTTGTTCTTATGTTCTTATGTGTTAGTCAGCTGTCACAGGCTGCTCCTGGGGGTGGAGGCCTGGTCGAGGACCGGGCCACAGGACACTAAAGCCCCGAAATCATCTTAAGATAACCTCAAGAATGAAGACAATGGGCACAAACCCTTAACTGTAGCCTCAGTTCACCCATATATATATATATATATATATATATATATATATATATATATATATATATATATATATATATATATATATATATACATATATATATATATATATCTATATATATATATATGTTATGGCGTCCTATATATTATTTAATAATATATATATATATATATATATATATAGATATATATATATATGACTATATACACCATCAACCAAAATATATTTAATAAAAAATACACACACACACTTCCTGTCCCGGCTAACAGGACGTATGAGATCCGAGCCTCTTGTAACTCGTCCACCAGTGGTGTAGCCAGCTCAACACCTCACCCCAAACACCCTCCCCGCCTACACATCAGCCAACCCAATTTAAATCGAAATTTAAACATGCGGCCATCAATGGCGTCCCTCCTCCCTCACAGGGCCCAGCCCCCGCCATCACAACCCTCATTTACCCGTCTTCCTGTCCCCCAGCCTCCCTTCCCGCACGCACACCTACACCCACGTGCACCCCTGAGGCTCCCGCACGCCGTATTTACCTTGAGATGTGGCTTGTAAAGCGGAGAATTGGGTTTAAGGGTGAAATATGTTATGGCGTCCTTGTGCGTCTCCCGGGTCAGTGCTGCCAACCTCGCCGCCACGCTCAGCACCCACGTGTACCAACCTCTGATACGAAAGCACAAATCTTTTCTTTTCTTTAAATAATATAAATAGTTTGTATATATTTATTTGTATGGATAGGTGTGAAATATTATTTTATTGAATGCGTAAACAGGGGAATTATTTTATTGTTTTTAACAGAATCCCAAAAGGCGTAAAAAAATCCTAAATATTTACTCTTATTAACTTTGCAGCTAATTAAAATATTATTAAGAGTAATCTTTAAGATAATTATTATTATAAAATCTAAAATACTTTTTCGTTCAAATTTGTAGCAACTATATTAGTTATTTATAATAATTATTGTTGCTCTACAACTAACTAAGTCTACAGTTCTCAGATGTTTCATTTCAGGCATTTATGTTTATCTCTCAGAATGTTTATTGTTTGTGATGTGTCTATGTAATAACACGATGTATTGAACGGGGTGAGAATAGCTTCAGCTACCTCATCCCTTTGTCTGTATTTTACCTCAATAAACTTATTTAAATTTCAATTCATATCAGACAATAAGATGAAAATTATTCGCACAGCCTCCGCCACTATGTGATGGAGTGCGAAAACATACGTGAATTTAGAGACAATTCTATAACCAATGTTCCAGCGATGTGTAAAATTTCTTCAAAATGATCTGCACCAGAAATTTTAGCCAAATATCCCACGTTTGCTAACTGTAGGTAGTAACAGTCTCCGTGGTGTAGTGGTAAGACACTCGCCTGGCGTTCCGCGAGTGCTTAGTCATGGGTTCGTATCCTGGCCGGGGAGGATTTACTGGGCGCATCCTTCTACTGTAGCCGCTGTTAACGCAACAGTAAAATGTGTACTTGGAATGAAAAAAACGATTCTTCGCGGCGGGGATCGTATTCCCAGGACCTGCGCCGAAACGCTACGCGTACTAGTGGCTGTACAAGAATGTAACAACTCTTGTATATATCTCAAAAAAAAAAAACTGAGTGATTGTAACCTATCCACGTTTACAACTTTGATTTGGGAATAATGATGTCTGACGTACCTAACGATTTAGGGGAGTCATAACCAAGCAAATATTGGCGGCGGCAGAAAAATTGTCGGATGGATTACGAGAACTTTCAATCCAGAGATCCCATCACAATGGTTGTACTCTTCAAGTCACTTGTGTTGTCCCGTCTTTAGTACTGCTCAGTAACTCACTTCCCCCTTCAAGAGCAGGAGAGACTTGCTGAAATAGGGGAATACAGCGAACCATATACGGCCACGCATAGACGTAGATAAAACACCTAAATTATTGAGATCGTCTCAAAGCTCTTTCCAAAATGTACTCATCTAGAAAGGGACGAGATAGATAACCAGAAATAATACACATGTAAAGATACTTATAGCTCTAGACTGTGCAGATTTGGACCTGGAGGGCAGTTCCCAAATCTGGCACACAAAATAACAACGTACTGGAGTGATAACGATATGGAAGAAAATGCAAGATTAACCAGTGAAGGGGCAGAGGTGCCATAGAGCACAAAAAGAACACTATAAACACAGAGGTACGCATGGTTGTCAACATCTTTCTCAGGCGAGTGTAAAAAATATTGCCGAGAACATCGCGTGGACATCTTCAAGAGAAAACCTAATAATTTTCTTCAAGATCAGCCGGGCTGTGGGCCGCTCCAAGCCTGGTGTACCAAACTCTCACAAGTATTGTTTCAAGTTCGAACCCTCATCACGGCCCTCTGTGGAATTTGCAGTTGAGAATGGTCGCAGGACGGACCTAAGCCTGTCGATCGTCCCTTCACTTTCTAGTGTAGTGCTCCGGCCATATATAACTTCAGCCACAGAATTAGCTACTCAGCAACACTAGTGTCCATACAGGAGCACGGCTATGGTGAGCCCGTAAACAATTAGCTTGCATAGACCCACCGTATAAATGTCCCAGAATTACGGAATAAGCCTGTGAACTCATCTTACCCTGGATATCGGTTTGTGAGTAAGACCGGCCTGTAGAGTCCAGCGAAAGGAAAGTGTAAATTGAGCCTTTCACCGGTATAAGTATCACCGTGTTCATGGTTTTAGATTCAAACACATAGGATGCATAACGTCGCGTTCCTGTGTTTACTGTTACCATAGGATGGTGCAGGCGAAGAACGCCCTTCAGCTACAAGTAACATCGACTGTAATGAAGATTAACGCCACCCAAGAAGGTGGCAGGGCCGGGAATGAGTACACCCGTAATTCAGTACAGGAAAATAAAGGCCATATATATCATGACTTTATAAATCATGAGATATATTCTATCTCATGATTAGGAATTCTGCTGATTATTTCTATCACAGTAACGAGGTTATCCGAGATAACCAAACTCAATTACGGGCCACCATAGGCCCGTGCTAAATTGAACATTTCATTGCTGGAGAGCTACAATCTAAAACAAACAACAAAAAACATGAGAATATACAGAACGAGAGTACTAATAACGTGGTGAATGTTGACCCAAGACCACACTCTAGCAAAGCGAATGGACGACGTACGTTTTGGACCATTTAACATATAGAACATAAGAACAATAGGCAAACTGCAGAAGGCCGTATTGCCCATACGAGCAGCTCCTATAACCACCCCAATACCCACCTCATATCACTGTCCAACCCAAGCGTGCAACAAGTCGAGGGATCCCACCTCCACACACGTTACGCGGTAATTGGTTCGAACAAATCACAACCCCTGTATACTGAACCAGTATTTACCCAAGCCATTCCTAAATCTAACTTATCTAATTTATAGCCATTGTTTCGTGTTCTGTCTTGTGGTTGATTACTTTTAATACTCATATTAATGAATGGAAAGAATTGATGTCGAGGGCACTTGGGTGTCAATTGCATGCTGAAAAGTATTGCAAATCTAATGCAAATCTTCATATAAACAACTTGGGAACACTTCTATGTAAGAAATGTAAATGTATGCTCGGGATGGGGTGCATACTATCGAAGAGCTGGGGTTGTTGTGTTGCAAATTCGTTGGAAGAATGGTTAGTGGTTTTGTCTTTGGGTTTCAAAAACTGTTAGTAGATGAGGGTATGGGAATTGCATGTTGGAGGAAGACTGTATAAACATATGGTTTGCGGGAGAAAGGCATTGGCA
>WNGS01161107.1:993635-1037897 GCA_020271785.1 Procambarus virginalis | reverse complement strand
GGATTCTAATCATCCCATTGATTGGTTCCTCCAAAATAATCTTTCCTGCCTCTACTCTTCACAGACGCCGTCTTGTAGAATCGGCTCTTATACACCAAATACCCAACATGAACATGAGTCCTGGCTTTGTTGCGTGGACTCTTCCTTGCACAGTACATACTCAAATGCTCTATCTTTCTAACAAACGTGACTTAACATAAGCTTACCCCTTCCATTTATCTTTCTTTCTCTTTCTTTTCTTTCTTTCTTCCCTACGCTCCCTTGCTATCCTCTTCTTATTCCTATTACTTTTCCTTCGGTGGTTATAAGGGGAGCTGCCTCGTATGGGCCAATAGGCCTTCTGCAGTTCTCATTATACTACTATTCCTCTACACTTACTTTCTCCTCACCTCTCTCTTGCCTATTTATTACAACGTCTCTACCTCCTCATCACAAAGCGACTTGAGAATGGTCCAGACGGACCGAAACGTCGTCGCGTCCCTTCAACTTCTAGTGTGTGGTCTGGTCAACAACTTCAGCCACGTTATTGTGACTCATCGCCTGCATTTGAACAGTTTTTCACCTAACAAGTTATAAGAAACCAATATAACAAGTTGTAATACGTTATACCAAGATGTAACAATTGTATTGCAATTTGTAACAAGCCAAAAATAGTGACAATTACAGTTTGCAGGTACACTCTAGATAAGAATACGTTTTTTTGTAAGTGATAGATGTTGCCTTTGTTAATGGTATCAATACCCAAAAATTATGGTAATAATACCTTTGACATTTTCTTTGGTGAAGAAAGGAGAAGGTTTATTAGTGCTATGTGCTGTTAATTGTGCAAGACTCTTTGTAGATGCCATTACACGACTTGTGCAACAATTATGTTGGAGTTGTTAGCTGAAGAGTAAGGATTTTTGTGATGAACTTGTTCCGAAATGTGTACTCTACTAATGGTGAAGTTTTCACTAGTCACTTACACTGTAGAAGCTTTGTTTCTATTTGCGATGTATCGTTTATACACTTGTGAAGCCAATTTGAATATACAGTACAGTAATCAATTAGAATAATACTTGTGCTGTTTAATATTGCATTTCAGCATTAAAGTGGTATATACTGTGTATAATAATTGCAAGAAAGTGGTTTTTATTGTCTTGTCGATAAATCATGAAAACAGACATGATTTTGAAGATGGCAGTAGTAAATTGGAATATAATTTATATGGAATGGAAAGAGGAAAGCAGAAGTAATGAAAGGATAAAACAATTTGAATTTGATTTTTTACAAGTTCGAACCTTGTCACTTGCAGTGTGATATTTTGAAGTTAGCTAAGGTATATATATTATATGTTTTAAAGAATATTGTAGTTTCATCAATGTACTAATATGAAAAAAGAATGTAACTACTCTTTGTAGGTAATGTCTAAACTCGGTAATCAGATTTATTTGGGGTCTACCCTCATTCGGTTAGCCAAATAATTTTACAGGGAATGTATAATTTAAGAAATTTTTTTGGTTTTTATTTGGCAGAAATATCCCCCAAATTATTATTCTATTTGGGTTAAAAGATTAGAAACTCGAACATGAATTCATTTGGATTACTGAGAGATTCAGCTTACTGGAATCTGAATTACCGAGCTCTTAGAGGAATGATATGCGATTGGGTAAAATATTTGTACTTTTTGTTGTTTAACGCTGCAAGTATTTTCACGATTGTTTGGTGAATCTTCATTATTACTTATTATGGTGGCTCCTGATGGAAAGGTTTTCGTTCAAATAGAGAGGCAGTGTTAATGAAGTCAACTTGTGTTGTTTAAGAAAGCACTTTAAAGGAGTGAAAAGGTCATCAGGGTTGGATGAAAATCAGTTTTAAAAGCCAAGTCAAGTTTTTCAAGAGTGTTGAGAAGTAGAGGACATTATGTAAGAAAAAATAACAAATATGGCAACATTAAAAGATTAAAATGGCACTATATTATTTTTTTTTAATATTCCCTATCCTTTTATTGACTACTGGTGGCTACATAGCCTTCCCGGCTTGGTGCCACCTTTGATAATTACTTATTGACCACTGGATTATTCAAGTTGAATTTTTTGCATAAAATGGTAAATGACATCTTTTTGCTCCCAAATATGACGTTTATGTAATTCCAACTAAAAAAAAATAATTGAGAAATGTATAACTACATACATTACCTTCTCACCCTTCGGAAGATGTATTATTAAACACGAAAGTACTTAAGGAAATTCCTGTTTCAATTCTTCCTTCGTGGTCTGACAATATAATTTTTCATCACGTTAACTTTCGTGATTTACACGTACATTTAAATTTGATACCAAATTGACATTTTTAAGTTGCAAAAAAGTTTGGACTTGCAATGTCGTGCTAATATTGCCAAATTGTGTTGAGTGGTGATTGAGCCGTTTGAAGTATGTTGACCAGACCACACACTAGAAGGTGAAGGGACGACGACGTTTCGGTCCGTCCTGGACCATTCTCAAGTCGAAGGAATGGTCCAGGACATTGCAAGAAAACGACAAGTCAAGTCGTTTGAAGGAAGTAATTATAGAGGAATGAAGACAATATGACTAGTATATCCTGCAACATTTTTACCTTTTTATAGTCCAAATTTCCTAGTGATGTTGGCATGTTTACTCGACGAATTTATGTATTGTACCAATACATAAATTTATGTATTGTACCAATACATAAATTACTGTTAAAAGTTTTATTATTCTTTACTGCTTAATTGGTAATTGGAGTCATTTGAGCATCCGATCCCATTTTTTGTTCATTTGGCAAGATAAGTGTAGTTACCTGGGAACAATCAAATTGATTCCTATAGCACATATAATGCTGTTTTTACCTTTACAAGCTCTCAGAAACTATTTATTTGGATCTCTGTTTGTGTACCAAATGAGAAATATTTCCCTATTGGCCTACCCAGGTGAAATTCCATTCACCTGGAGACTCGAACCGTGGAGTCAAACCCACTAATATTTTTTCTTTCTTGACATCTTTCCTCCTTCCCTCTTTCTCTTGCTCCCTGTATTCTCAAGGTCGTAACTGATATCACAAGTCAAGCCTGGCCTCGGGCCGGGCTTGGACAGTAGAAGAACTCCCAGAACCCCATCAAGCAGGTATATGTGGGGCTGCGGGCCGCTCCAAGCAAGAGCCTGGTGGACCAAACTCTCACAAGTCAAGCCTGGCCTCGGGCCGGGCTTGGGCAGTAGAAGAACTCCCAGAACCCCATCAACCAGGTATATCCACCATTGACCTTGGTTTCTGGTTAAAACTGTTGCTTAGAGAGAGAGAGAACTATGCTCCATATCTTGAAGTACAAATCACATACGTTCGAGTCTCCTAGAGTCCAGGTGAAGGGGATACAAAGTTCTTGTTCTGCAGCAGCGTCAGCAGTCCGGTCTTCCTCCACCTCCCTCTACTGAATGGTTTTTTTTTTTCCATGTCAGACTACGTCCTTCCACCTTCCTTCCTTCATACTACGTTTTTCTTAGTTTGATTTATGTAAGCATTATGACGTGTTTCTTAGTTCCCTCTAGTTTTCCCTGCTCACTTTTTGTTAATAAATTGTATTTTGTATTTGTTTACATTGTATTTTGTCTTGAATAGGGTTCAATGGCATATATTATATACACCCTTTGCTAATTTATCCGGATTAATGCTTTTAATCTGTAATGATTATTTATGCTGTGTGTGTGCCTTTGTCTGTGGCTATCCCTTCCAATCATTTTGTATTTATTTATTTATATATACAAGAAGGTACATTGGGTTTAAGGCCACCCCGGCCGGACGGGCTTTTAAGATGCATTGATGTTTAAACATTCTTCCAAAACCACTAGCATGCATACCGTTCCGGGCAGCCTTTCCCTTCCATGTGCAGACGAGGAGTCACAATAACGTGGCTGAAATATGTTGATCAGACCACACACTAGAAGCTGAAGGGACGACGACGTTTCCCTTTCATTTCCTGACCCTAACTGGTAAGGTCCACCCTCTTCCTCTTCGGGGTAGACCTTCGAGTCCCTAGTGGTGTTTACCACGTCGCCTAGAATCACTCGACCTTTAATGATATTTACGTGGCGCCTTATGGTCCCACCTCCTTGGAGGTGGGACCATAAGGCCACGTCCTACGCATGTTTTTGGAGGACCACGCTCTACGCATGTCTTTGGAGGACCACGTTCTACGCATGTTTTTGGAGGATCACGTTCTACGCATGTCTTTTGGATATTGGAGGTCCAAGGGCACGTTTTTTGGACTTGAAAGGTCCAAGGCCACGTCCTACGCATGTTTTGCATAACTGCTATACGTTCCTGGACCGGTTTGGCACCACTACATAGCCCAAATAGGTCCCGACTGGGTATGGGGTACACGATAAATGAATTAACATTAACGGCAATAATAAAAATATCAATCAGTTGGGTTCGTTCGTTCTCGACTTAGTCGGGAATACCGGGCGAGTCAGTAATGGTTGAGCATGTTGCCTTTCACCTATTGCCGCTGTTCACCTAGCAGGAAATAGGTACTGTGTTAACTGTTGTAGGGTTAGTAGTTCGACCTTTGGAGGACCTCGAAATATGTATATTTATTTATAAATGTGTGTAAATTAATAACTAAATAAAGTACATCGTTGTACATAAAGTTGTGAGATTACATACATTGGTGATGTTACATTCTTACGAAGCCACTAATGTTTCAAAGCCACTAATGAAGCCGCATAACGTTTCGGGCAAAGCTAACAATAAATGATTAACAGATATATATTTTTACAGAATGTGAATTCAACATTCACATAGGGAGCCGGTCGGCCGAGCGGACAGCACGCTGGACTTGTGATCCTGTGGTCCTGGGTTCGATCCCAGGCGCCGGCGAGAAACAATGGGCAGAGTTTCTTTCACCCTATGCTCCTGTTACCTAGCAGTAAAATAGGTACCTGGGTGTTAGTCAGCTGTCACGGGCTGCTTCCTGGGGGTGGAGGCCTGGTCGAGGACCGGGCCCCGGGGACACTAAAGCCCCGAAATCACCTCAAGAAACATAATAGCTACATTATAAAGTGATCGAATAGATTACTGATGAGATTATTTTTATTTATTTATTTATTTATTTATTTATTTATTTATTTATTTATTTATACAAGAGTTCTTACAGTCTTGCAGCCACTAGCACGCACAGCGTTTCCGGCAAGTCCTTAATCCTAATTTTCACACACACTCCCCCAGCTCCCCACACTTTGACAGCTCGGAACAGCTGCCAAACTCCCAGGTACCTAATTACTGCTAGGTGAACAGGGGTATCAAGGTGAAAGAAACTCTGCCCATTTGTTTCCGCCTCCCGCCGGGGATCGAACCCGGACCCTTATTAGGACTACAAACCCCGAGCACTGTTCACTCAGCCGTTAGATCCTCTAAAGTACTTAATTGCCTTAGGTACTAAATTGGGTTAGTGAAGCACAAGATACAGTGAGAGATAATGGCACAAGGTAGGACACTGAGGATTAAATTATGGGTACTTTTTATTCTATTTTTGAATAAAGATTGGATAATATTTTTAGTTCATTTGGGAGGAAGTTCCATTTAATAGGATCTTTTATTTGAATGGAGCGTTGGGCAGGTTTAGTCTGACTAGGCATATATATACAGGTTGCCCGTCCCCGATAAAATGCCTTATTATTATTATTATTTTCCTGAATTTATTATTCCCTGTATTCCCTGAATTTACCTGAGGGCCACAGTGGCCTCGAAAAGGACAGGAATCCAGCGGCTTGTCGAAGGTCCCCCCCAGTTGCCTTGATAATATTTTCCAGTTGTAGCAAAACTAATTTAACAGAGTTTTGGCATTTACGGCTTCGGCGGGTAGGCGGTTCCACGGGTTAACAACCCTGTGGGATGAAAAAGCATCTCGTGTTCTCAGTTTTACATTGTGGCTGCTGAGCTTGAAACTGTTGCTCCTTGTTTGTGTTACATTAGACCTTTAGAAGAAATTTTCCTGATCAACATCCACCAAATTGCTCAATATTTATTTATTTATTTAATTATTCATATACAAGAAGGTATTTTGGGTTTATGAGAGTACATAGCATTGATGATTTTACATTCTGGTAAAGCCATTAGCACTCAGCGTTTCGGGCAGGTCCTTAATCTAACAGATATGTTTAATTATGTAATTTGTAGCAAAATTGAAAAGTGTTAACAGGTATATTGTAAGAAAATTTGAAGAACATTAGTAGGTATATTAGAGTGAAATTTGAGGATTATCATCAAGCACATTGTAGCATAATTTGAGGATTATTTCTAGGTACATTGTAGTAAAATTTGCATTCAACCATGATATAAGATGATGGCAGTGAATACAACGTTGAAGATGTATGGATTAGCACAGTGGGTAGCACAAGATACAGGGCGAGTTTAAGGCACTAGGTAGGAAACAGAGGATGAAATTAGGTACTTTTTTGTTTTACTTTTGAATAAGGCGTAGGTTGGACAACTTTGTAATTCTTTGGGTGTTAAAAATGAGTGAGTTCAATAGATTAGGTCCCTTTATTTGCATAGTGTTTACACAGATTTAATTTGACTCTAGGGATATCAAAGTTATTTATTTCTGGTGTGGTGATTATGGGTTCTATTGCATCTCTCAAGGAAGAGTTTCAGATCAGGATTTTCATGTATATGTAATTGGCACAAGAGAATGTGTGGAGTAAGTTTATGTTTAGCATGTTTAGGGATTTAAACAAGGGGGCTGAGTGTTGTCTGAAACTCTGAAAATAGAGTTTGTTGTTGTTCTGATAGCAGAGTTTTGCTGGGTGATGATGGGCTTGAGGTAGTTTGCAGTGGTTGAACCCCATACATAGATACCGTGTGTAAGATGAGATAGATTAGCGCGTAGTATAATGAGAGGAGAGCAGAGTTTGGAACATAATATCTGATTTTAGAGAGTATACCAATTGTATTTGATACTTTCTTAGTTTTGTGTTGTATGTGGGTGCTGAAGTTGAGTCTCTTGTCTACGTATAGGCCAAGGAACTTTCGATCATTTTTATTGCTGATGTTAACATTGGAATTGTCGATTTGCTTCCAAATAAAATGTTTTCTATGTTTAGTGTGAGTTTGTTGGTTGACATTCATGAATGGATTTTTTTAATTCGTTATTTACAACATTATTTATTGTGTGTGGGGGTTGGGGTCTGAGTAGATGAAGGTAGTATCGTCAGTATCGTCAGCAAATAGTTTAATAATGCTAGAGACGTTAGGCAGATCATTAATTGATGTATATAAGAAATAGGAGAGGTCCAATTGGGGACTCAATGAAGAGTCCAATTGGGAACTCATTTTTGTCAAATGCTGTGTAAATTATATCAAACAGACTAATAATTGCATCGTCGGTATTCTTATGGGAACGGAAGCAAAACTGACAGGGACTTAGTATGCTGAATTTTACGAGGTATAGGAGTAGACCCCAACCTCAGACCTGTTTATAAATAATTTGTTCAAATATTTTTGATAATATAGGTAGATTTGATATTGGTCTTTAATTGTTTATGTCTGCAGTTTATTTTAAAAGTTTCAATGAGATCATGGCTTGTTTTCAGTGTTGTTAGCCCTGTGGCCCTCTCGTTCCTGATACGAGAGAGGACTTGGCTCTGGAATGATTTTTGTTGCCCGGTGTTGCACGTTCTCCAGAGCAGCTATGTCCCTTTGAAGATGTGTTCTCCATGCTTTGATACAGTAATCCAAGTGGGGCATCACCAGAGATTTATATCCCCTTTCCTTAAATTCAAAGGTACACTTGATTATTCCAAGGGTTTGGTTGTAGTACTACTACTATTCCGAGTGGTGGTGATGGTGGTAGTAGTTTATTTATTTTTTATTTATTTATTTATTTATTTATTTATTTATATACAAGAAGGTACATTGGGTTTGTGAGAATACATTGAATAGGACAGTATTACAATCTTGTAAAGCCACTAGTACGCACAGCGTTTCGGGCAGGTCCTTAATCTAACAGATAATTTTAAGTAGGTAAGTTCTATGAGAATTGATAAATGATAACAAATACATTGCAAGAGAAAAATGAGATGAGAGAGCTTTGTAAGTATATTAAAGCACATTGTTATATTAAAGCTCTGATTGATTACATTGACAGCTTGATTGGTAATTTAAAAGATTAATAGACACCATACAGCAGATTGACAGCACATATAAGACAGCAATGATCACTACGGTAAAGATTTTCAGATTGGGTACATAAAGATTGGGAGACTGGGTAGCAATAGATACAGATAACAAGATTAATAAACACCATACAGCAGAAACACCATAGTAGCAGTACTACTACTACCACCATAATACAGTGGTATGATACATGATGATACTACTACCATTTCTTACTCTGAATGATACAGTGAATAGTAGTACAGTAGTAGTAACATTTACTATGGAACATGGAACCATAAAACAGCTTACCCGGCGAAGGCGTAAATGTCAAAAGTGTTAACTTTTAAAGTATAGCTGGAAAAGATCAAGACTAATAGGGGGAGGGACTTCGACAAGCCGCCGGCTTCCTGTCCTCGTCGATGTCACTAGTGGTAAATTCTGCTACTGGCCCTCAGGTAAATTCAGGTAAAATGCACTCCGCACCCAGATATACCGAAGTCTCTCCCCAACCTTCTCCAAGCCAAAGAAAATGTTGGGATTCTGAGGCTGTGAGGCTCCCTGAGACCTGATGATGGAGGCGGCTCCGGACCACCACAGCAGCCACACCCCTCACTGGAAGGTCGCCAGTGCTGCCTCTCCATTGTCTGCTTGCTGGTTCTTCTTGTCTGCTTGCTGGTTCTTGCTGGTTCGTCTCAGTGCCACCTTCTGTGCCTCCTCTCCCTCCGGACACAACCTTGACGCTGCCAGCTCGGACAAGAACGCTAGTTTCGTTGTGTTTTTGATGGACTTTTGGCTTCCTGTGTCTCATGGGCTGTTTGGCCTCCTCTTGGGGTTGTATCGACGTCCTCCAGGTGAAGGGAAACTCATTTAGATCACGTCGAGGCCTCTCTCTCTTGATATCAGAATGGTATAGCTCGTCGTCAGACCCAGCTCTTCACCAGCAGTTATTAGAGACATTCCCCAAGACTAATTACTTTGCGACAGTGTTGTGTATTTTGGAGACGCCCCATATTAGAAAGCAACTTCTGCAGTCATCTACAGGAGATAATTGTCACTAACTTCACGAATTATAACGAAAATGGAGCCTCACGAGTGTCCAGATTGTGGGAAATCATTTAATCGTCTGGATAATATGAAGACTCACATGAGGGTGCATACGGATTTTAAACCTTTCGAGTGTCTTGAGTGTGGGAGAAGCTTCAAAGAACGTAGAAGTGTAATAAGTCACATGTTAGTGCATACTGGTGATAAACCTTACGAGTGTCCCGAGTGTGGCAAAGGATTCAGTCAATCTGGCACAATGCAGAGACATAGAACAGTGCACAGTGATGCCAGACCTTATGAGTGTACCGAGTGCGGGAAAAGATTCAGTCGTCTTGGAGCTTTGAAGAATCACAGCATTGTGCATTCTGATGATAGGCCTTTTGAGTGTACCGAGTGTGGGAAAAGGTTCAAAGCCCGAAATAATGTTAAGAGTCACATGCTAGTGCATACAGGTGATAAACCTCATGAATGTCCAAAGTGTGGGAAGAGATTCAGTCAACCTGCTCATATGAAGGTTNCCATAACTCTACTGCTCTCTTATTCGATCTGATATTCCCTTCGTCCCCTCCTCCGTCCGTCCCCTATCCATTGTTTCTGCTGCCCGTTTTTTTGTGGGTAAATGGTATACATCTGTTCCATTTATCTCCCTCCTAATGTCCCTCTTTCCCTTCCTGATCTTAAGCACCCCTGGACTCCTTTGCCAGAGCCGGTGCTCCTTTTGGGTGATTTCAACTGTCGACATTCCCTATGGGGTGATGTTATCTGACAAACACCCGAGGCCGTCTTCTCGAACCGTTCGTCCTCGCTTCATCTCTATCTCTTCTGAATTCTGGTGAGCCCACTCATGTGGACTCTCGAACTCGCACCCTTTCCTGTCTTGATCTTCTCTCTGCTCGTCGTCCCTCTACGATTTCACGTGGCAGTTCTTGATGACCTCCATAACAGTGATCATTTCCCCATCCTTTTCCTTTTTCTCTTTCCACCCTCCTCTTTCCTTTCCTAGGTGGCAGTTTGCCAAGGCTGACTGGTGCCTATTCACCTCCGTGCTACTCTCTCTGACCTCTCCTCTCTGCCTCTTCCTCGCGCCCTCCTCCTTTTTTATGACACAGTCTTCAATGCTGCCCTCAGCCTCTATCCCTCGCTCTCCTCTCCTCCGGGGCACCCGGAAGTGTGTTCCCTGGTGGAATGCGGACTGTGCTCGGGCTGGTCCGCTGTAAGCGTGCAGCCTGGAAAAAAACACCGCCGCCGCAGACGGCTGATCTTTTATTCTCTTTCGGAAGGCAAGTGCGGTGGCCCGTAGGACCATCCGTGCTGCTAAAACGTGAGAGTTGGAAATCTTATGTTTCCACCATTTCCATCGATACTCTCTCTCCGCGATTTGGAAGAGGTCCGCAAGATTGCGGGCAAGTTCGTTCCGGATGTCTCGCCAGTTCTCCACCTCCGTGGGACTCTTGTGGCGGATCCAGTGAAGGTCGCGGCCGAACTGGGTTCCCACTTTTCTTCTGTTAGCTCTGGTTCTCATCTTCCCAGATCCTTCCTTCTTCGTAAGCCTGTTCTTGAATCTTATCCTTTAGATTTCCACACTCATCTCCGCCTTCCCTATATGACCCTTTCTCTCTTTCTGAACTTCAGTCTGCCCTGGCCCTCTGCGGATCTACGGCAGCGGGCTCGGATGACGTTCATTATGAGATGCTTCGCCATCTCCCTCCGTGCACGATTCAGTATTTACTGAATCTGTATAACCAGGTCTGGGAGTCGTCGTCCGTCCCTGTGGACTGGCTCGATGCTGTTGTACTCCCTATTCGGAACCAGGGTCTCTCGGTACGTCCCCTCAGGACTTCCGCCCTATTGCTCTCACGAGTTGTGTTTGCAAGCTGTTTGAGCGTATGGTAAATGTCCGTCTCATGTGGTTCTTGGAACACCATCACCACCTCTCTCCTTCCCAATTTGGTTTTCGCAAGTGCCGCAGCACGACTGATGTCCTGGTGAACTTGGAGGTCTATATTCGTACTGCTTTTGCTGCGAAGACCTCCGTTGTTGCTGTCCTTTTTGACCTGGAAAAGGCTTATGACACGACTTGGAGATACATATTCTGTCCCAACTTCGTTCTTTTGGCCTTCGTGGTAATCTTCCTCTCTTCCTTCAAAACTTTCTCTCTCGTCGTACCTTTCGAGTTAGGCTGGTGCCACTCTCTCTGCCTCTTTTCGGCAGTGTGAAGGTGTGCCCCAAGGTAGTGTTCTGAGTACTACGCTTTTTCTGGTTGCCCTCAATGGTCTCCTTTCCTCCGTTCCTTCTGGCATCTTCTCCGCTCTTTATGTTGACGATCTTACTCTTTGCTGTCGAGGTAATGATTCGCCTCTCCTTCAACGGCGGCTTCAACTTGCGATTGATGCCGTGTCCTCTTGGGCCACCAATCACGGCTTCAAGTTCTCTACTACTAAGACTTGTGCCATGACTTTTACTCGTCACTTTATGGTCATCCCCTTGAGTACAAGGATTCCGCAAAGCTTTTGGGGTTATTTTTTGACACTCGTTTGTCTTGGTCGCCCCATGTCTCTTACCTCCGTGTGGAATGCTCTAAGGCTCTTACCCTCCTTAAAGTTTTGTCCCATACTTCTTGGGGAGCGGATAGGCGCACGCTCCTCTATTTGCATTCCTCTCTCGTGCTGTCTAAGCTTGATTATGGTTGTCCTGCATACTCTTCTGCTTCTCCTTCTACTCTTCGCCGTCTTGATCCTTTGCACCATACTGGGTTGCGCCTCAGCTCTGGTGCTTTTCGTTCCACTCCTACCCTCAGTTTGTACGCTGACACTGGCTTTCTGTCTCTCCAGGATCGCCGTGATCGTTACAGTCTTCGCTATCTAGCGCGATCCTTACAGCATCCTCACTCTCGCCTCTATCGTGCTTTGACTTTTACCCCTCCTGTAGTTCCTGTTCCTCTTCACCTCCTTCCTCTTTCTGTCCGTTTGTCTCGCTTACAAGATTCTCTTTCGGTTCATCTTACTAATGTTTCTCCTCGTATTGTTCCCTCCTTACCCCCGTGGAGGGTCCCCTTTCCCAAATTTTGTACTTCTCTGACCCGCATCACTAAAGCTTTTACCCCTCCTACAGTTCTGAAACGCCTCTTCCTTGAGCACTTTTCTTCTCACTCCCACTCCGTTCCCATCTTCACCGACGGGTCAAAGTCTGCTGATGGTGTGGGCTACTCTGTTGTTTTTCCTGACCAGACTTATATGTGTCGCCTTCCTCCGAGACTAGCATCGTCACAGCAGAACTCTATGCTATTCTCTATGCTCTTCGTCTCCTGCTTTCCCGGAGACAGTCCTCCTTCATGGTAGTAGTTGACTCTCGTAGTGCCCTCATGGCTTTAGGGTCCTTTAATCCCGTCCACCCGGTGGTCATCGAGATTCAACATTGGCTGTTTCTTATCTCCAGTAAATTTAAGTCGGTTGCGTTTTGCTGGGTTCCCAGCCATGTTGGTGTCTCTTTAAATGAGCGTGCGGATACTGCCGCTAAGGACGCTATCCGCACTTGTCCCGTCTCCCGTAAAGGTGTTCCTTATTCTGACTTTTACCCAGTTATTCATGCCTCCATCCTTGCCCGTTGGCAGCGTTGTTGGTCTTCTGTTATTGGTAACAAACTGCGTACTCTCAAGAGTCGTGTGTCCCAGTGGCCTTCCTCCTGCCACCATAACCGACGGTGGGAAACGGCTCTGGCTAGGTTACGTCTTGGCCATACCCGTTTAACTCACGGTCACTTAATGGAGCGCCGCCCTGCTCCTTATTGTCCGAATTGCATTGTCCCCCTTACAGTCGTACATATCCTTGTTGAATGTCCTGACTTCCAGGACGAGCGTGTGTCTTGTTTTCCGACTGCCCCCCGCAGTCGTTTGTCCCTCGATAGAATTCTTGGCGACTCTGATACTTTTGATATCGTTCGCCTTATGCGTTTTTGTTCTCGTATTGGCATCCTTGGTGATATTTAGCGCCCTCTGATTATCCCGCATTTTTGATGGTGCTACATAGCCTTCCCGGTTTGGTGCCTTCTATTGATAATTACTTACTTGTTGAAGACTTGAACAACAAGTCCTGCAGTCTTGAACTTTCCTGCATTTCCTGGTACTTGATGCCGTAGTACCTGGATGCAAAAAAATATGCCCAGATATAAAATGGTAAAGAGGGGAAAAGTCTGTCTGCTGCAGGCAGCCTCAAAACAATATTGGGTCATTGAGCAGGTGCAGAGGTCGCGTCGCAGCGACACTGGTCGGCTGTGAAACTACAAAGGCCTCTCATAAGTTGAGGTGCCACTTTGGTCCGGACAGTAAACAAATAGATTGAATAAATGAAAGAACTACAATGGTACTACACTCTTGTCGTTAGATCCAGTCGTTAGGTCCAGCAGTTAGAACATAAGAACAAAGGCAACTGCAGAAGGCCTATTGGCCCATACGAGGCAGCTCCTATCTATAACAACCCAATCCCACTCATATACTCGTCTAACCCGCGCTTGAAACAATCGAGGGACGTTACCTCCACCACGTTACGCGGTAATTTGTTCCACAAAACCCTGTTATCGAACCAGTATTTACCCAAGTCTTTCCTAAATCTAAACTTACCCAATTTATTCCCATTGTTTCGTGTTCTGTCTTGTGTTGATACTTTTAATACCCTATTAATATACCCTTTGTTGTGTCCATTCATCCACTTGTAAGCCTCTATCATGTCACCCCTAACTCTTTGCCTTTCCAGTGAATGCAATTTAAGCTTTGTTAATCTTTCTTCATATGAAAGATTTCTAATTTGGGGAATTAACTTTGTCATCCTATGCTGGACACGTTCAAGTGAATTTATATCCATTCTATAGTACGGCGACCAAAACTGAACTGCATAACCTAACCAGAGCAAGATATAGCTGAAGAACCACACCAGGTGTCTTGTTACTAATGCTTCGATTAATAAATCCCGGTGTCCTATTTGCCTGATTACAAACATTCATGCATTGATCCTTTTGTTTTAAATTCTTACTAATCATAACTCCCATATCCCTTTCGCAATTCGACTTCGCAATCTCACCACCGTCTAGCTCGTATCTTGTAACTATCATCATTACCTAGCCTCAAAACTTTACATTTATCAGCATTAAACTGCATCTGCCAATCCTTTGACTATTTCAAAACCCTATTTAGATCAACTTGAAGAGATAGCGAGTCGTCTTCCGTTTTAATTTCCCTCCGATTTTTGTATCAACGGCAAATTTGCAAATGTTGCTACTCAAACCTGAATCTAAATCATTTATATATATTATAAACAACAGAGGTCCCAGGACAGAGCCTTGAGGCACTCCACTTACAACATTTTCCCACTCTGACTTAACTCCATTTATACTAACTGTTTCCTTTGGTATAGCCATGCCCTAATCCAGCTTAATATAGCACCCCCAATACCATGAGCCTCTATCTTTTTAATCAGTCTTTCATGTGGCGCTATCAAAAGCTTTGCTAAAGTCAAGGTACACAACATCACAATCCTTACCACTATCAACTGCCTCAACTATGTTAGAATAAGAAGATTACAAATTTGTTAAACATGAACGGCCATTTATAAAACCATGTTGCGACTCAATTATTAATTTATGTTTTTCAAGATGAAGACTTGATTGGGGAGTGTACTATAGATTTGCAAAAATTATAATTTTCTAATGTTGAATTGTAGATATTGTCAGCATGCCTCTAAGCACAGCTACATTCGGCTAAGTGGACTATACTTGCAAGCAAAACTTTGTTAATTCTTCAGTTCACAGTAAAATGGTTAAGGCTTTAATCCAGCTTTATCTGACACTACTAATGCAAAGTTAAATGTTTCAGAAGAGTGTTGAGCAACGTCTCAATGGCCCACGACCATTATCGGTGAAACAGCGCCTGGCAGTGAAAGGGCGGTTAAGTGTACCTGATGACGTTGGAATGGGGTCCATGGTAACAAGAGGACGAGGAGGCCTGCGAGGACTACGAGGTGCAAATTATAGAGGAGCAACATTCAGAGGTGTTGGTCCAAGAGGTGGTCGTGGAAGCTTTGGATTAAGAGGTAACTTTATTTATATGCACGTGCACCTATTTCCCCTTCTCCACGCCACATATGTATGCAAGTAATTACCTAAGTGTAGTTACAGGATGAGAGCTACGCTCGTGGTGTCCCGTCTTCCCAGCACTCTTTGTCATATATATAAGTGTGTGCACATACAGGCTAGAAGGAGAAATATCGTTTTAAGAAAGGTAGAAACCAGTTCATGAAATTTTTTTATACTAATTTAGATGGTGCAAGTTTAAAAACAAGAACTAACTAATGTAGCGCTAGATACCATATATTGTTACATTGCACGAAATACAGCAGATTAAATAAACATTGTTTAACCCTCAAACTGCTAGGGGCCCAAATGGAATTCACACCCACAGGCGCAACAAAAAAAAAATCCAAAAATTCTTTTGTCTTATAGAAGTGTTTATTTTTGTTCCCTGATCACAGAAAAAATAACAAAAAATCGTAGGTGGCATATTTTAGCCGCAATAGGGTAGGGAAGTGCGGCAAAAAAGGGGCGTTGGCAGAGCCTTCGCCAGACGAGGTCTGCTCCGCCCGAGCTGTCAAACGGCAGCTGCCACAAATATATTATTTCCTAATTATTTCAATGTCTCTGATTGATTTTTTCTTAGTTTTTTTGCAGTCATATTATTCCATACAGTGAATTGTGGTATAATTTATATTATAAAATGTGTGAACCATCGCTGTACTCAAAATTATGGTGTGCATATAAGTGATTCTATTATTATGTTCATAAAACAATAAACAAATAGTTTTGCTGTTGTTACACTATATACACAGGTTATATATAAGTATCTGCATGTTTTGTTCACCATAACGAACTACTAAGTTGGTCTTGTGAGTCAAAAAGCAACGAGGAGTGGCCGTCAAACACCAGCGCGCCACTCACTGCCACGCCTCCCTCAACACCACCTCACTCACCTCATTACCTCCCACAATACTGTTTTTGCATTTATTCACTATACACAGACGTTATATATACGCATTTACATGTTTTGTTCACCATAACTGTACATCTAAGCTTGTATGGTGAGTAAAGCCACAAAGACGTAGCTACTCACACTGTCAGCTGATCGGCAGCCGCCCTCAAGGCCACACGCACTAATATTTCTCCTCCAACATATTGGTTGTGGTGTTATTATGCTATATACACACATTATATATAAGTATCTACCTGTTTTATTCACCATACTTGTACAAATAAGCTGGTATGGTGCCCAAAGACCCTTTGTGGTCACAGGTAAACACACGATAATTCCTGCAGACGACGCTCCTCTCACCAAAATGGCGGCTCCCAACCTACTCCTCTCGCTGTTTATCTCACACTATACACACGTTATATATAAGTATCTACATTTGTGTTCACCATAGCGAACCACTAAGCTGGTATGGTGAGTGCAGTCAATAAATGGTGGCTGGCTGAATACTGACGCTCTCACACCCAAGAATGTTGGGCTGGATTTTTTTCTAGGTGGCATTGGCAACTATCAGTCGTGGCTGTACTATAGCTGCCCCTATCCCAGGCGGGGCGTTTAAATTATACCGCTAGACACGAAATCATTTATAAATGATGTGCGCTGTTTTGGTTTTGTCACGATATCATTTATATATGATATGCGCGGTTTGAGGGTTAATATTGTGGAACTAGGCTGTTGCCAATAGCTTGGGGTGCTCAAATGATAAAAAATGGATTGGTATATTTTGGAATATCATCTTATGAAGATATTTATGCATTAAGAGTAAGGGGAGGGGATGTTCCTTCTGCTGGTCCTGGTATTTGCTAGGAAAGACAAAAAGTAACATTGATTTTGTTTTGCCTGATCCAATAATCCTGAGTAGATTGGATTACTGTTTATTGCTATTACTGTAATACTGTATAGTAAATAACCCGTTATTTTCAAGTTGCTTTAGTATAAATTAAATCTTGCCATTCTTAAATGTTAGGTCGTGGAAGTATCGCCGGAGGTCGTGGCAGTATCGCCGGAGGTCGTGGCAGCATGGTCGGAGGTCGTGGCAGCATTACTGGAGGCCGTGGCATTGCCGGAGGACGTGGCATTGCTGGAGGCCGGGGCAACATTGCTGGAGGCCGTGGTAGTATTATTGGAGGTCGTGGTGGAGTACGTGGCATCAGAGGTGGAAGGTTCTTAAGGGGTCGCGGTGGACGTGGCATGAGTCAAGGGCGTGGCGGCCCCAGGGGTGGACTCCGTGGCCGAGGCTTTGCTGCAGCACAAGGACGTGGAATTACTAGGTATGTTAACCAAAATAGACCTATTGTTTGTTTATAACTTCTGTTTTAACTTAACAAAGTTTATTTAATCAAATGACATTTGATATTATTTATTATTTACATTTAGGTCAATCTATGGTTTGTTTTTGTAATACAAAATGCCTTTTTCTGTTAACGAGTATGGCATGGACTTGCAAAATAAAATTTTAAGGTGAATAAATGTATAATGAAATGTTTTTATGGTGACCAGACCACACACTAGAAGGTGAAGGAACGACGACGTTTCAGTCCGTCCTTGACCATTCTCAAGTCCTGAATAATATGTCCACTTTGTTTTGAGATACCTCAATGAATTCTATTACGTTCTCTGGAGTTGGTGTAGGGTCCAGCTCTCATCCTAATCTTCAATACAAACACACTTTGGAACTGTTCAGTTAGCATGTCACACATTTCCTTTTATTCTCCCTGTAGCTCTGTTTCCTGTTCACAGTATCTCGATTTTATCCAGATGCAGATGAGGAGTCACAATAACGTGGCTGAAGAGATTTTAATCTCGATTTTATTCTTTACATGCAGCTTGCTTTTAATGAATTTATAGAAAAGGCCTTTATCTGTTTTACATTTGTTCACTATACCTCTCTCAAAGTTCCTTTCTGCCTCCCTCCTCACTGTTGTGTATTTGTTTCTTGTTTGCTTGTAGTGCTGGTATGTTTATGGGTTAGGCCTCTTCCACTATTGAACCCATTTTCTTGTCTTCCTCTGGTTTTCTCACAATTTCTGTTGACCCAATTTTGTTTTCTGATCCTGCATCTTTGTTATGAGATTAATATTTGTGTGCCTTCATTGTTTATTTTGCAAAATTTGGCAAATATATATATATAAAAAAAAATTGCCAGAGTAAATGTCGGAGTAATGCCATGAACTTCACACTGTACTGACATCTCACACTAGGTTTCATCCTAGTTTCATTTTCAACTTCATTAGAGTTGCTCAGAGCTGTTGGGTTACATGCTATGTTTCTTAAAGCATTAAAGCCAAACTTGGGCCTTCTCGGACCAGCCTATGCCCATCCATCCCATTCCATATTCCGAGGCAAGTCCGAATTGTCTGGCCTCCTAATTTTGGACAGGCACCTTCTCTTGTTTAGATATTCATGTTATATATGTATAGATGCGAACAAGCCTGATTGTCCCCAGGCATATATGCAACTGAAATATGTATAGACATGTGTATTTATTTTCATCATACATAGTTTATATTTTTCTATCAAATGAAGACTTTAAGTAAAGGTGTATTTTTAGTAGTAACTGTGCCACAAAGACTGGTTGCATTCAAATTTAAAGGTACAATATTCTGTACTTCTATTTCTTGTATAATTCCTTATATACCTTATAACTTCCTACCACTATTTAATAAATCTAAATTGACATTATTAGGGGCCGAGGCCGTGGAGGACGCATCAGCCGTGGTGGACGTGGGAGCCGAGGAGCCCGTGGTGGAGCCAACGTCAATCCCGACGGAGGAAACTTTACCCGTGAGGAACTTGATCAGCAGCTTGACGAGTACATGAGCAAGACTAAGACAGTCCTCGACTCCGAGCTTGATCAGTACATGAAAGATGCCCCAGTTTAAAAGTGCTATATATATATATATTGTATTGGAATCAAGTATTTTCTAGCCAGAAATGAGTTTTGATGCTCATTGACCCCAAAAGTGGAGTGGAATACTATTTGTGCAACACCCCAAAATTTATTTTGTAAATTAATGATTATATTTTACCTATTCAAGGTAATTGCTGTAAAAATCTAGTTTGGATTGATACACTGGCAGACACAGCATAGTGATGAAAAAGTAGTATTCCTCCCAAAATTGAGTAAAAGTATATTTTTTTATATACCATCTGCCAGTGCTGGTAGTACAGTGCTTTTATTGATGTTTGTGGCAATGTCAATTTTCCAGGAAAATCTTTTCAATCAGTTGTCCACTTGAATTTGAATGCTCAAATACTCGTAGTTTTCCAAAGAACTAAACTATTAAACAGTGACTTAATACTAGTTATCTTGAGAAAATTTGCTACATTTACATCAGCCCTCCACCACCCCATCCTAAGGAAATTGTGCCCATGATAATTGTACACAATTGTACAATTGAAATTGAACACAATTGTGCACATTAATGTTTACACACACGTCTTCTCGAGTGCAGTTGGTGTGGACACGGACCGACACTTCCACTTGTGGTTCACATGATCGATCATTTACTCTTGAAGGGAAAAGCCTGGCACTGTGTGTCACAGTTCAAGATGTTAATATTAGCTAGGGAAAAAATTAATTATATATCCTAATTAAATAATTTTGTTATTTAGTAACCTTTGTGTAATTACTGAAGTGTTTGTAGTAGTTGGTTATTATCTGGACTAATGTTATTAATCCAGAGTTGAATAATAAGACTTGTTAGTGTTAGTCTTGAAAAGTCTTATGATTTTCACCATGTCAAACTCGGACATTTGTTTGTCTTTCTTATGTATGCTATTCAATATTTTTGAAAATTTGTTCCTTATTTATGCACTTTTTGTTTAATACTTTATTTTGTAATTTATGTATCAAACTTTCTTATTAAGTGATTGAAACTTTGTAATAATGAATGACTTCAAGTAACTGCTGTGTGTATTTTGAAGCCTGCATTTTTGGAGTAAATGACTTGTATAATTGTACTTGCATTTGCACATTACCTGCCAAACACACGGCGATGGCGCGTCTGGGATCCTCTCGGACGAAGGTTCGAACACGACGATGCTACATTTGAACAAGTTTTTCACCTAACAAGTTATAAGAAACCAATATAACAAGTTGTAATACGTTATACCAAGATGTAACAATTGTATTGCAAGTTGTAACAAGCCAAAAATAGTGACAATTACAGTTTGCAGGTACACTCTAGATTAAGAATACGTTTTTTTGTAAGTGATAGATGTTGCCTTTGTTAATGGTATCAATACCCAAAAATTATGGTAATAATACCTTTGACATTTTCTTTGGTGAAGAAAGGAGAAGTTTTATTAGTGCTATGTGCTGTTAATTGTGCAAGACTTCTTTGTAGATGCCATTACACGACTTGTGCAACAATTATGTTGGAGTTGTTAGCTGAAGAGTAAGGATTTTTGTGATGAACTTGTTTCGAAATGTGTACTCTACTAATGGTGAAGTTTTCACTAGTCACTTACACTGTAGAAGCTTTGTTTCTATTTGCGATGTATCGTTTTATACACTTTGTGAAGCCAATTTGAATATACAGTACAGTAATCAATTAGAATAATACTTTGTGCTGTTTAATATTGCATTTCAGCATTAAAGTGGTATATACTGTGTATAATAATTGCAAGAAAGTGGTTTTTATTGTCTTGTCGATAAATCATGAAAACAGACATGATTTTGAAGATGGCAGTAAATTGGTAATATAATTTATATGGAATGGAAAGAGGAAAGCAGAAGTAATGAAAGGATAAAACAATTTGAATTTTAATTTTTTACAAGTTCCAACCTTGTCACTTGCAGTGTGATATTTTGAAGTTAGCTAAGGTATATATATATATATGTTTTTAAAGAATTATTGTAGTTTCATCAATGTACTAATATGAAAAAGTATGTAACTACTCTTTGTAGGTAATGTCTAAACTCGGTAATCAGATTTATTTGGGGTCTACCCTCATTCGGTTTAGCCAAATAATTTTACAGGGAATGTATAATTTAAGAAAATTTATTTTGGTTTTTATTTGGCAGAAATCTCCCCCAAATTCTTATTCTATTTGGTTAAAAGATTAAAAAACTCGAACATGAATTCATTTGGATTACTGAGAGATTCAGCTTACTGGAATCTGAATTACCGAGCTCTTAGAGGACTGATATGCTGATTTGGTAAAATATTTGTACTTTTGTTGTTTAACGCTGCAAGTATTTCACATTGTTTGGTGAATCTTCATTATTACTTATTATGTTGGCTCCTGATGGAAAGGTTTTCGTTCAAATAGAGAGGCAGTGTTAATGAAGTCAACTTGTGTTGTTTAAGAAAGCACTTTAAAGGAGTGAAAAGGTCATCAGGGTTGGGATGAAAATCAGTTTAAAAGCCAAGTCAAGTTTTTCAAGAAGTTGAGAAGTAAGAGGACAGATTATGTAAGAAAAATAACAAATATGGCAACATTAAAAGATTAAAATGGCACTATATTTATTTATTTTTAATATTCCTATCCTTTTATTGACTACTGGGCTACATAGCCTTCCCGCTTAGTGCCACCTTTGATAATTATTTATTGACCACTGGATTATTCAAGTTGAAATTTTTGCATAAAATGGTAAATGATGGTCTTTTTGATCACAAATATGATGTTTATGTAATTCCAACTAAAAAAAATTGAGAAATGTATAATTACATACACATTACCTTCTCACCCTTCGGAAGATGTATTATTAAACACGAAAGTACTTAAGGAATTCCTGTTTCAATTCTTCCTTCGTGGTCTAACAATACAATTTTTCATCACGTTAACTTTCTTGATTTACACACATACACATACATTAAATTTGATACTAAATTGACATTTTTAAATTGCAAAAAAATTTGGACTTGCAATGTCGTGCTAATATTCATTGCCAAATTATGTTGAGTGGTTTGAAGTATGTTGACCAGACCACACACTAGAAGGTGAAGGGACGACCACGTTTCGGTCCGTCCTGGACCATTCTCAAGTCGAAGGAATGGTCCAGGACATTCCAAGAAAACGACAAGTCAAGTCGATCGAAGGAAGTATTATAGAGGAATGAAGACAGTATGACTAGTATATCCTGCAACATCTTTACCTTTTTTCTAGTCCAAATTTCCTAGTGATGTTGGCATGTTTGCAAGATGAATTTATGTATTGTACCAAAATTGCTTTTAAAAGTTTTATTATTCTTTACTGCTTAATTGGTGATTGGAGTCATTTGAGCATCCGATCCCATTTTTTGGTCATTTGGCAAGATAAGTGTAGTTGTCTGGGAACAATCAAATTGATTCCTATAGCACACACAATGCTGTTTTTACCTTTACAAGCTCTCAAACTATTTATTTGGATCTCTGTTTGTGTACCAAATGAGAAATATTTCCCTATTGGCCTACCCAGGTGAAATTCCATTCACCTGGAGACTCGAACCCTGGAGTCAAACCCACTAATATTTTATCTTTCTTGACATCTTTCCTCCTTCCCTCTTTCTCTTGCTCCCTGTATTCTCAAGGTCGTAACTGATATCACAAGTCAAGCCTGGCCTCGGGCCAGGCTTGGGCAGTAGAAGAACTCTCAGAACCCCATCAAGAAGGTATATGTGGGCCTGCGGGCCGCTCCAAGCAACAGCCTGGTGGACCAAACTCTCACAAGTCATGCCTGGCCTCGGGCCGGGCTTGGGCAGTAGAAGAACTCCCAGAACCCATCAAGCAGGTATATGTGGGCCTGCGGGCCGCTCCAAGCAACAGCCTGGTGGACCAAACTCTCACAAGTCATGCCTGGCCTCGGGCCGGGCTTGGGCAGTAGAAGAACTCTCAGAACCCCGTCAAGCAGGTATATGTGGGCCTGCGGGCCGCTCCAAGCAACAGCCTGGTGGACCAAACTCTCACAAGTCATGCCTGGCCTCGGGCCGGGCTTGGGCAGTAGAAGAACTCCCAGAACCCCATCAAGCTGGTATATGTGGGCCTGCGGGCCGCTCCAAGCAACAGCCTGGTGGACCAAACTCTCACAAGTCAAGCCTGGCCTCGGGCCGGTCTTGGGCAGTAGAAGAACTCCCAGAACCCCATCAAGCAGGTATATGTGGGCCTGCGGGCCGCTCCAAGCAACAGCCTGGTGGACCAAACTCTCACAAGTCAAGCCTGGCCTCGGGCCGGTCTTGGGCAGTAGAACTCCCAGAACCCCATCAAGCAGGTATATGTGGGCCTGCGGGCCGCTCCAAGCAACAGCCTGGTGGACCAAACTCTCACAAGTCAAGCCTGGCCTCGGGCCGGGCTTGGGCAGTAGAAGAACTCTCAGAACCCCATCAAGCGGGTATATGTGGGCCTGCGGGCCGCTCCAAGCAACAGCCTGGTGGACCAAACTCTCACAAGTCAAGCCTGGCCTCGGGCCGGGCTTGGGCAGTAGAAGAACTCCCAGAACCCCATCAAGCAGATATATGTGGGCCTGCGGGCCGCTCCAAGCAACAGCCTGGTGGACCAAACTCTCACAAGTCAAGCCTGGCCTCGGGCCGGGCTTGGGCAGTAGAAGAACTCCCAGAACCCCATCAAGCAGGTATATGTGGGCCTGCGGGCCGCTCCAAGCAACAGCCTGGTGGACCAAACTCTCACAAGTCAAGCCTGGCCTCGGGCCGGGCTTGGGCAGTAGAAGAACTCCCAGAACCCCATCAAGCAGGTATATGTGGGCCTGCGGGCCGCTCCAAGCAACAGCCTGGTGGACCAAACTCTCACAAGTCAAGCCTGGCCTCGGGCCGGGCTTGGGCAGTAGAAGAACTCCCAGAACCCCATCAACCAGGTATATGTGGGCCTGCGGGCCGCTCCAAGCAACAGCCTGGTGGACCAAACTCTCACAAGTCAAGCCTGGCCTCGGGCCGGGCTTGGGCAGTAGAAGAACTCCCAGAACCCCATCAAGCAGGTATATGTGGGGCTGCGGGCCGCTCCAATCAACAGCCTGGTGGACCAAACTCTCACAAGTCAAGCCTGGCCTCGGGCCGGGCTTGGGCAGTAGAAGAACTCCCAGAACCCCATCAAGCAGGTATATCCACCATTGACCTTGGTTTCTGGTTAAAACTGTTGCTTAGAGAGAGAGAGAACTATGCTCCATATCTTGAAGTACAAATCACATGCGTTCGAGTCTCCTAGAGTCCAGGTGAAGGGGATACAAACTTCTTGTTCTGCAGCAGCGTCAGCAGTCCGGTCTTCCTCCACCTCCCTCTACTGAATGTTTTTTTTTTTCCATGTCAGACTACGTCCTTCCACCTTCCTTCCTTCAGACTACGTTTTTCTTATTTTGATTTATGTAAGCATTATGACGTGTTTCTTAGTTCCCTCTAGTTTTCCCTGCTCACTTTTTGTTAATAAATTGTATTTTGTATTTGTTTACATTGTATTTTGTCTTGAATAGGGTTCAATGGCATATATTATATGCACCCTTTGCTAATTTATCCGGATTAATGTTTTTAATCTGTAATGATTATTTATGCTGTGTGTGTGCTTTTGTCTGTGGCTATCCCTTCCAATCATTTTGTATTTATTTATTTATATATACAAGAAGGTACATTGGGTTTAAGGCCACCCCGGCCGGACGGGCTTTTAAGATGCATTGATGTTTAAACATTCTTCCAAAACCACTAGCATGCATACCATTCCGGGCAGCCTTTCCCTTCCATGTGCAGACGAGGAGTCACAATAACGTGGCTGAAATATGTTGACCAGACCACACACTGAAGGGACGACGACGTTTCCCTTTCATTTCCTGACCCTAACTGGTAAGGTCCACCCTCTTCCTCTTCGGGGTGGACCTTCGAGTCCCTAGTGGTGTTTACCACGTCGCCTAGAATCACTCGACCTTTAATGATATTTACGTGGCGCCTTATGGTCCCACCTCCTTGGAGGTGGGACCATAAGGCCACGTCCTACGCATGTTTTTGGAGGACCACGTTCTACGCATGTTTTTGGAGGACCACGC
Source organism: Procambarus virginalis (assembly GCA_020271785.1). Taxonomy (NCBI): domain Eukaryota; kingdom Metazoa; phylum Arthropoda; class Malacostraca; order Decapoda; family Cambaridae; genus Procambarus; species Procambarus virginalis. Next base: position 1,012,666 of record WNGS01161107.1, on the reverse strand, counting down.
TCTACGCATGTCTTTGGAGGACCACATTCTACGCATGTTTTTGGAGGACCACGCTCTACGCATGTCTTTGGAGGACCACGTTCTACGCATGTTTTTGGAGGACCACGTTCTACGCATGTCTTTTGGATATTGGAGGTCCGAGGGCACGTTTTTTGGACTTGAAAGGTCCAAGGCCACGTCCTACGCATGTTTTGCATAACTGCTATACGTTCGTGGACCGGTTTGGCATCACTACATAGCCCAAATAGGTCCCGACTGGGTATGGGGTACACGATAAATGAATTAACATTAACGGCAATAATAAAAATATCAATCAGTTGGGTTCGTTCGTTCCCGACTTAGTCGGGAATACCGGGCGAGTCAGTAATGGTTGAGCATGTTGCCTTTCACCTATTGCCGCTGTTCACCTAGCAGGAAATAGGTACTGTGTTAACTGTTGTAGGGTTAGTCAGTAGTTCGACCTTTGGAGGACCTCGAAATATGTATATTTATTTATAAATGTGTGTAAATAAATAACTAAATAAATTACATCGTTGTACATAAAGTTGTGAGATTGCATACATTGGTGATGTTACATTCTTACGAAGCCACTAATGAAGCCGCATAACGTTTCGGGCAAAGCTAACAATAAATGATTAACAGATATATATTTTTACAGAATGTGAATTCAACATTCACATTCACAGGGAGCCGGTCGGCCGAGCGGACAGCACGCCTGGGCAGAGTTTCTTTCACCCTGTTCCCCTGTTACCTAGCAGTAAAATAGGTACCTGGGTGTTAGTCAGCTGTCACGGGCTGCTTCCTGGTGGTGGAGGCCTGGTCGAGGACCGGGCCGCGGGGACACTGAAGCCCCGAAATCACCTCAAGAAACATAATAGCTACATTATAAAGTGATCGAATAGATTACTGATGAGATTATTTTTATTTATTTATTTATTTATTTATTATTTATTTATTTATTTATTTATTTATTTATTTATTTATTTATACAACAGTTCTTACAGTCTTGCAGCCACTAGCACGCACAGCGTTTCCGGCAAGTCCTTAATCCTAATTTTCACACACACTTCCCCCAGTTCCCCACACTTTGACAGCTCGGAACAGCTGTCAAACTCCCAGGTACCTAATTACTGCTAGGTGAACAGGAGCATCAAGGTGAAAGAAACTCTGTCCATTTGTTTCCGCCTCCCGCCGGGGATCGAACCCGGACCCTTATTAGGACTACAAACCCCGAGCACTGTTCACTCAGCCGTTAGATCCTCTAAAGTACTTAATTGCCTTAGGTACTAAATTGGGTTAGTGAAGCACAAGATACAGTGAGAGATAATGGCACAAGGTAGGACACTGAGGATTAAATTATGGGTACTTTCTTATTCGATTTTTGAATAAAGATTGGATAATATTTTTAGTTCATTTGGGAGGAAGTTCCATTTAATAGGATCTTTTATTTGAATGGAGCTTTGGACAGGTTTAGTCTGACTAGGCATATATATACAGGTTGCCTGTCCCCGATAAAATGCCTTATTATTATTATTATTATTTTCCTGAATTTACCTGAGGGCCACAGTGGCCTCGAAAAGGACAGGAATCCAGCGGCTTGTCGAAGGTCCCCCCCAGTTGCCTTGATAATATTTTCCAGTTGTAGCAAAACTAATTTAACAGTTTTGGCATTTACGGCTTCGGCGGGTAGGCGGTTCCACGGGTTAACAACCCTGTGGGATGAAAAAGCATCTCGTGTTCTCAGTTTTACATTGTGGCTGTTGAGCTTGAAACTGTTGCTCCTTGTTTGTGTTACATTAGACCTTTAGAAGAAATTTTCCTGATCAACATCCACCAAATTGCTCAATATTTATTTATTTATTTAATTATTTATATACAAGAAGGTATTTTGGGTTTATGAGAGTACATAGCATTGGTGATTTTACATTCTGGTAAAGCCACTAACACTCATAGCGTTTCGGGCAGGTCCTTAATCTAACAGATATGTTTAATTATGTAATTTGTAGCAAAATTGAAAAGTGTTAACAGGTATATTGTAAGAAAATTTGAAGAACATTAGTAGGTATATTAGAGTGAAATTAGAGTGAAGTCGCAGTCTCCGTGGTGTAGTGGTAAGACACTCGCCTGGCGTTCCGCGAGCGCTATGTCATGGGTTCGTATCCTGGCCGGGGAGGATTTACTGGGCGCAATTCCTTAACTGTAGCCTCTGTTTAACGCAACAGTAAAATGTGTACTTGGATGAAAAAACGATTCTTCGCGGCAGGGGATCGTATTCCAGGGACCTGCCCGAAACGCTACGCGTACTAGTGGCTGTACAAGAATGTAACAACTCTTGTATATATCTCAAAAAAAAAAAAAAAAAAAAAAAAAAAAAAAAATTGAGGATTATCATCAAGCACATTGTAGCATAATTTGAGGATTATTTCTAGGTACATTGTAGTAAAATTTGCATTCAACCATGATATAAGATGATGGCAGTGAATACAACGTTGAAGATGTATAGATTAGCACAGTGGGTAGCACAAGATACAGGGCGAGTTTAAGGCACTAGGTAGGAAACAGAGGATGAAATTAGGTACTTTTTTGTTTTACTTTTGAATAAGGCGTAGGTTGGACAACTTTGTAATTCTTTGGGTGTTAAAAATGAGTGAGTTCAATAGATTAGGTCCCTTTATTTGCATAGTGTTTACACAGATTTAATTTGACTCTAGGGATATCAAAGTTATTTATTTCTGGTGTGGTGATTATGGGTTCTATTGCATCTCTCAAGGAAGAGTTTCAGATCAGGATTTTCATGCATATGTAATTGGTACAAGAGAATGTGTGGAGTAAGTTTATGTTTAGCATGTTTAGGGATTTAAACAAGGGGGCTGAGTGTTGTCTGAAACTCTGAAAATAGAGTTTGTTGTTGTTCTGATAGCAGAGTTTTGCTGGGTGATGATGGGCTTGAGTTAGTTTGCAGTGGTTGAACCCCATACATAGATACCGTGTGTAAGATGAGATAGATTAGCGCGTAGTATAATGGAGAGCAGAGTTTGGAACATAATATCTGATTTTAGAGAGTATACCAATTGTATTTGATACTTTCTTAGTTTGTGTTGTATGTGGGTGCTGAAGTTGAGTCTCTTGTCTACGTATAGGCCAAGGAACTTTCGATCATTTTTATTGCTGATGTTAACATTGGAATTGTCGATTTGCTTCCAAATAAAATGTTTTCTATGTTTAGTGTGAGTTTGTTGGTTGACATTCATTAATGGATTTTTTTAATTCATTATTTACAACATTATTTATTGTGTGTGGGGGTTGGGGTCTGAGTAGATGAAGGTAGTATCGTCAGCAAATAGTTTAATAATGTTAGAGACGTTAGGCAGATCATTAATTGATGTATATAAGAAATAGGAGAGGTCCAACTGGGGACTCAATGAAGAGTCCAATTGGGAACTCATTTTTGTCAAATGCTGTGTAAATTATATCAAACAGACTAATAATTGCATCGTCGGTATTCTTATGGGAACGGAAGCAAAACTGACAGGGACTTAGTATGCTGAATTTTACGAGGTATAGGAGTAGACCCCAACCTCAGACCTGTTTATAAATAATTTGTTCAAATATTTTTGATAATATAAGTAGATTTGATATTGGTCTTTAATTGTTTATGTCTGCAGTTTATTTTAAAAGTTTCAATGAGATCATGGCTTGTTTTCAGTGTTGTTAGCCCTGTGGCCCTCTCGTTCCTGATATGAGAGAGGACTTGGAATGATTTTTGTTGCCCGGTGTTGCACGTTCTCCAGAGCAGCTATGTCCCTTTGAAGATGTGTTCTCCATGCTTTGATACAGTAATCCAAGTGGGGCATCACCAGAGATTTACATCCTCCTTTCCTTAAATCAAAGGTACACTTGATTATTCCAAGGGTTTGGTTGTAGTACTACTACTATTCCGAGTGGTGGTGATGGTGGTAGTAGTAGTAGTACTACTACCACTATAATACAGTGGTATGATACATGATGATACAACTACCATTTCTTACTCTGAATGATACAGTGAATAGTAGTACAGTAGTAGTAGCAATTTACTATGGAACATGGAACCATGGAACAGCTTACCCGGCGAAGGCATAAATGTCAAAAAGTGTTAACTTTTAAAGTATAGCTGGAAAAGATCAAGACTAATAGGGGGAGGGACTTCAACAAGCCGCCGGCTTCCTGTCCTCGTCGATGTCACTAGTGGTAAATTCTACTACTGGCCCTCAGGTAAATTCAGGTAAAATGCACTCCGCACCCAGATATACCGAAGTCTCCCCCAACCTTCTCCAAGCCAAAGAAAATGTTGGGATTCTGAGGCTGTGAGGCTCCCTGAGACCTGATGATGGAGGCGGCTCCGGACCACCACAGCAGCCACACCCCTCGCTGGAAGGTCGCCAGTGCTGCCTCTCCATTGTCTGCTTGCTGGTTCTTCTTGTCTGCTTGCTGGTTCTTGCTGGTTCGTCTCAGTGCCACCTGTGCCTCCTCTCCCTCCGGACACAACCTTGACGCTGCCAGCTTGGACAAGAACACTGGTTTCGTTGTGTTTTTGATGGACTTTTGGCTTCCTGTGTCTCATGGGCTGTTTGCCCTCCTCTTGGGGTTGTATCGACGTCCTCCAGGTGAAGGGAAACCCATTTAGATCACGTCGAGGCCTCTCTCTCTTGATATCAGAATGGTATAGCTCGTCGTCAGACCCAGCTCTTCACCAGCAGTTATTAGAGACATTCCCCAAGACTAATTAAGATACTTTGCGACAGTGTTGTGTATTTTGGAGACGCCCCATATTAGAAAGCAACTTCTGCAGTCATCTACAGGAGATAATTGTCACTAACTTCACGAATTATAACAAAAATGGAGCCTCACGAGTGTCCAGATTGTGGGAAATCATTTAATCGTCTGGATAATATGAAGACTCACATGAGGGTGCATACGGATTTTAAACCTTTCGAGTGTCTTGAGTGTGGGAGAAGCTTCAAAGAACGCAGAAGTGTAATAAGTCACATGTTAGTGCATACTGGTGATAAACCTTACGAGTGTCCCGAGTGTGGGAAAGGATTCAGTCAATCTGGCACAATGCAGAGACATAGAACAGTGCACAGTGATGCCAGACCTTATGAGTGTACCGAGTGCGGGAAAAGATTCAGTCGTCTTGGAGCTTTGAAGAATCACAGCATTGTGCATTCTGATGATAGGCCTTTTGAGTGTACCGAGTGTGGGAAAAGGTTCAAAGCCCGAAATAATGTTAAGAGTCACATGCTAGTGCATACAGGTGATAAACCTCATGAATGTCCAAAGTGTGGGAAGAGATTCAGTCAACCTGCTCATATGAAGGTTCACATGATGGTGCATTTGGGTTTTAAACCGTATGAGTGTCCTGAATGTGGGAAAAGATTTAGTCAACTTGCTCATGTGAAGACTCACATGATCGTGCATACAGGCGACAAACCTTATGAATGTCCAGAGTGTGGGAAAAGATTCGGCCAACTAGGACATATGAATACTCATAGGACACTACATACGGATGCTAAACCTTTCGAGTGTGCTGAATGCGGGAAACGATTCAGAAAACGTTCCAGTATAATAAGTCACATGATTGTGCATACAGATGATAAACCTCATGAATGTCCTGACTGTGGGAAGGGATTCAGTCGTCCTGGAGATATGAAGACTCACAGGCTGGTGCATACAGATGATAAGCCTCATGAATGTCCTGAGTGTGGGAAGGGATTCAGTCGTCTTAGACTTATGAAAACTCACAGATTGGTGCATTCGGATGATAAACCTCACCTGTGTAATGAGTGTGGGAAAAGATTCAGTCGCATTGGTGATCTGAAAACTCATATGATGATGCATTCGGATGAGAAACCCCACCAGTGTTACGAGTGTGGGAAGAGATTTAGGTACCGTCGCAGTATGAGAAGGCATATATTAGTGCATTCAAGAGAAACACCTGGCAGCTAATGTCCTAATTGAGTAAAATAGTGTTGGTAACCAAATTATTTTTAAAAGACAACAGATGGTGCTTATAAACTATATAGGACTTGTGAACATTATCTTTAAGATACAGTCTTATCACCTTGGCAGTTGGACATTTTACAAAGATATTTTTATTAATAGCTTTGTGAGAGAAATACTTTTGACCACAATCTAGAATTTTTTCAAGTTGGAAGGCAGTGCTCTGCAACTTGTGACATTTAAATGACATTTTAGTTTTCTGTTGCAAGGCCAAGGCTGTTCTTGGGCAGGCCAAGATGAAGACCACATTATGAAATCATAAAGACCTAAAATCAACCACAGGTAAACAAATAGTTTATAATTTTTCCTAAGCACGATAAAGTTTAGAACATGTTTTATATACAGTATTTATTTATTCAATAAATATTTTCCATTTATACTATTAAGAAAGCTAATTAAAATATAATACAGTATAGCTATTTCAGTAGCTATGTTAAGAGATATTGAATTTTTATTAAATATTTGGACAGAGTATTTATTTATTTATTTATTTATTTATATACAAGAAGGTACATTGGGTTTATGAGAGAGCATAGCATTGAAGTTTTTACATTCTTCTAAAGCCACTAACACTCATTGCATTTTGGACAGTAGAAAACAGTTCCAGATTTATTCAAGATGAGGTCCATTTTATTGATAGGAATAATAAATATTGATTTTCTTTTAGGATTTAGAAACTAATCAGTATTCTTACTCCAACTGGTTTCCAATTTTGTATGATAATTTCATTAAGGTTTCGCTACTTTTTGGAAAGTATTCAAAGTAGCTAGTGTGTTATCTTGTCTCATAACTGACAATGACTTGGATAAAAAAAGTTTTCTGAGGGGAGCCCCGTCTACTCCTCGGAGCTGTCCAGGCTGATATGTAACTACTGTACAGTATTAGCTTTCTGGCATTGGTTAAAGTGCATGGAGTTCTTGCCTACTGGGAATCACGAGCCAGGTTGGGAGAGGCACGAGGAGCAGTGACCTATAGAAACCCCCGTGTGGTTGGGAACATTCGATGTCTGCCATCGACCGGGTCTGGCATCCAGAAAGATAGGTGCCCCAAAACAAAACCCTCTTCTGGTGAAAATATTGCTACTGATAGCCAAACGAGTAGACAGAACTCCCCAACAAAAATTAGCAAATGAGCATGATGTCATCACATTGCTGCTCCGTTGTCTGAGCAACCTGCCCCCTTCCCCGGGAGGAAGCCCCAGACCCTCACACCGGCTATCCAACCAGCAGTTCTTGGCTGATGTGATACTGGCTGGTCAGGTGCCTCTGGCTCCAGTTTTTGCTTACAGTTCTGTGCCTTGTGGCGTGGTCTGTCTCTATAGGTGGTGTGTGAGCCAGGAATAATATTCTACGGTACTCGGGCTGCATGCGCCTAGGGTTTCCTTCCCTTGGTGCCCAATAAGTACTCCCCTTGGGGCTTGGGGCCACCTTCCACATGTCACCATGGGGCCTACCTCTGCTGTGTCTTTCACTGCTAAGTAGGGGAGGTTCGTTTCGGTCCCTGCCTCTTCGGAGCTGGACTCTTTGGATTGCCCATCTGCTGGGTTCTCAGAGTTTTGATTCTCCAAACGGTTCATGTTTAGGGAGTGTCCATTGTCCTTGCTGACCCTCTATTCTGATTCCTTCCCATTTCCATGGAGTGGATTATCGATGCTGCCGCCTCCTTGTGACTTTGTCAGACATTCTGGCACCTCTATGCATTGGCATGATCTCAGCGCCTTCCTTTTTACACAGCTCTGTTCCCTGATTGCGAGGCTCTCGCGGTGGATGCTTTTCAGCTGGATTGGTCACGGTGAAGGTTCCTTGTTACTGCCACTATGGGTCTCGACCGCATTCTTGATCGATGACCCTAAGTAATAGTATCCGACCCCAAGTCGGTAGTGGCCTTCAAGGAGTTGGCTAAGTAATGCAAAATAATAAGAGGGAGGAATGAACACAACACTTAATCCTTTATCAATATAGTCAGTTAACTTATTAGCACCTTCCCATCACCTTAAATATAAAATATAAAATGAAATATTATTACTACATGTGGATATTTACTTGTGTCGCTCTCACATAGGACACTGAGCACTCCTCGATACTAACACGATGCAGCCTTTGTCAACTTCTGTGTTTCCTCAACACACAGTACCGTCCTCAACCAGTACTGGGAAACACCAACGAGTCTACCTTTGTCGTGGGCCAGCCTACCGACAGTACAGTATCACTAGATGCCTCTTGTGATTGCCCACAATCACTCTCCAGTTAAGTGCTGGCAGAAATCCTCAGCCATGCTCTGATTGGGGCCACTACATGGACAAATACAGGGGTAGTGAACCCCTGGCAGGAGCCTCTAGCGATGGGCTAGTAATGCTCCTCAATGGCACCTCACTGTCGGTCGATTCTCCCCTTAGGTAGTCCCGGGATACACCGAATTCTTCCACTGCTATTCCACTAGCAGAAATCAGAGACTACACTGTTCCTAGTCGGCGGTGGCTCACTTAGTCGTCAGGTGGAACTAAGTTGGGAGAGTTTAGGCTGCCCAAGGTGACTGGTTTCCTCAGTACCACTGCTGCCCCGCGTCGCCTCTGTGGATACAGGCACATCATCAGTTATAGGGTACTGGTGAAACCAGGAAGCAACACTCACTCATTCGGGCATTGACATTCTGTTCGTAGTGACAACAGATGGAGCTGGTCTTGAATCGCCACCTCACCAGAGGTCACTCGCTACGTTGACTAAGGCAGGAATTGTGAGCCATTTTGCAGTAATCAGGCTGTCACCACTAGATGGCGTCATCCATATGATGTCCGATACTGTGTGGGGATTAGGGAGCAGACTCACAGATGGCGCTGAAGTCAGTACTCTGCACCGATGAGGATGTCGGGTTCGTAACATTCCTTTACCTTTTTCCCATGGTCTAGTGTTGCTCCTGATCCTGGCCAGGTTGGATACCTACTGGAAAAGGGTGCACCTTCTGGCTCCCTTATGGCCAGCTCAGCCTTGATTTCAGGCACTGCTTGCTCAGTGCCCGAACCTGGGCATTTTTCCGCGGCTCCACCTCTTTCAGAAGGTCGGCCCAGTGATGTACTTTGCTGGTTTAACATCTTCCACTCAGCGCAGCTGGTATTTCTGATGCGGGTTTATCATCATTTGTATGGGAAACAAAATGGCATCATTGATGGTGTCCCAATTGCATTCCTCATTTTAGCAGCAGTATAAGGCTTTGTGATGTTCTTTTGCCACATCCTATCCTATCTTTTTTTTTTTTTCTCTCTTGATTGGTATCTCATACCAAATACTGTCGTCTTGTATCATGCAATGCTGGCTTAGCCACTGCAGCTAGTGTAATGTATGTTTACATGTACGTATTTGGCTATTAGACTTTTTTAGTGTTTTTAGATTAGTGTTGGCTGAATAGTGTTTTTTTTATATATAGTTCTTTGTATAGTGCAGATTTTTGTATATTTGTTATAGTGTGTAGCTCTATACTCTGATGAGATTTTATTACCACACACCACAGAATTATTTGAAGGGAGACCATCTTGGGGGAGTCCAACCTAGGGGAGGCCCTAGGTCGTGTTTGATCATTTGTGGGCCTTAGCACTTCTGTGGAGGGTCTTGTGTTGTAGGCGGGACGGGATTCTTACTTCTTCCAAATGAGAGTTTCAGCTGGGTGCAGCTTCCCTCTAGGGTTCATTTCTGAGTGCCTTTGGGCTCCTTTGTTTCGTCCTTCTGAAGGTTTCCTTCCTCTAGAGTTCCCCCCAATGACGACTCAGGAGGAAGGAACCCAAGTACAGTATGTACCTCTTGTACAACTCGGTTTATGCCTCAGTTATGGACCTGTCTTCCTTCGAGCTGGTTCTTTCTTCCCTTATTGAGTGCATTATGAGGTTCCGGAATCATCCTTGCTGGCAGGATGACTCCATTCTGGGTCCGGATGGAGGCAGAGGCCGAATGGAGGCCGTGTGGCTAGAACTGCAGAGTTCGGATTCCTCCAGGCTCTGGAGAAAGATGGTTTACTGCTTGGGGCACAGTTTCTGTCGTACGCACACTTTTCAGTGGTGAGAGGTGTCCACTATGCTGCAGGTTTCTGGGAGTTCTTTTGAGCCAATGTATGCCTCATCACTCCTGCCCTTTCCCATGATGTGGGTTGGTTGCAGATACATGCTCAAGTCTGCAACCTTGTAGAAGACAAAGTGGTTTTGGTCTCTGCTGTTTCTGCATCATTGGCCTTCCTTAAGTTGTGTGCTCAGATCCTTTGGGAGGCGGTCTCTTTGTTTTTCACCTCCTGTCTCACGTGTTGGCAGGCTGTGCTGGCCCAGGCTTTGGACTTGGCATATGTATTTCTGCTTCTTTTTGTTTCCTGAGGATGTGGCTTCTCAGTTTTTGTTAGCTGCGGCTGCTGCTTGTCAACCTGTGGCAGACTTGTGTTTTTGGGGTGATTGTTCTCGCCTTCTCCGTTGGTTTGATTGAGCCAGGGTGTCGCCTGTTGTTGGTCAGGTCCTCCATGATGCTAGTTTCTGGGTTGGATGTTGTCCTCAGGCCTTGTCCTCTTCATCTGGTCAGTGTCATGCTCCCTTTGATCGAATGGCTGGCTCTAGAGTTTCTAGCCAGCCTTTGGCCTGAAACTTTGTCTTTGGTAGGGCCAGCCCTTTTGTGGGTCGCCCTTTTGATGGGGTGGTTGGTGGGAAGCTGGCTCAGTTTGCCTGCTCTTGGTCCACCGATTTGTGGGCTTTTTGGGTCGTTTCGCAGCCTGCAGTGAAGTCCGTCCTTCTTCGGGGGTTTGACCTTTTGGGGCAGACCCCATGCCCCTTGCCTTCATTGGGTTATCTCGGAGAGGATAGCTTCAGACGTGGTCAAAACGACTTTCTCTCTCTTTGGTGGGTTTTTCACCCATTTCCGGTACTGAAATGGGATTCTTCAGATCTTCAGCTCATTCTCGACTTATCCAGGTTGAACCAGTTCGTCATGTGCCCCTCGTTTCAGATAATTACATTGTCCCAGGTCCGGTTTGAGAACAAGTCGGGCTCTTGGATGATCTCTGGACCTCCAGTACATGTATTAGCACGTTCCTATCCATCTGAGGATCAGGGTTTGGTTAGGTTTTGTCATGGGGCTGCAGGCTTTCCACTTTCAAGTTCTACCATATGGGTCTAAATCTGGTACCTCGTGTTTTAGCACGTTTAACTCTGATTGTGGCGGTCCTTCTTCGGTTTTTAGGTGCTCAGGTGTTGGCCTACCTTGACGACTGGCTGATGTGGGCTCCCAGCCAGTCTGCATGTCTGCTAGCCAGGGATCTGGCATTCCCAGCTCGCCAGGTTTGGGTTCCTGGTGAACTAACAGAAGTTCCCAGTTGATTCCGTCCCTAGTTCAGATCTGGTTGGGCCTAGTTTGGACTCCCAGTTGGTGTCACTGCCTCCTGCAGCCTTGCTCTGGCTGCAGCACTGTCTGTTAGTAGATTGCAGAAGCCTCAACTTTGTCTTTGGGTAGGTAAGGTTTGACTTCAGAGGTTGTTTTGGTTTCTTCGGGGCAGCCCCTTTAGACTCTCACGATCACTGGGTGTGGACTCCTGGGTGCCATGCTCTGGCTGCTGCGTTGCCTGCATCCTCGTTGGGCTTTTTAGGGTTTGGTTCCCTGGTGCCTTTCTCCACCCCTCACTCGGCATCTTCACAGGCGCCTCGGCTTTTGGACCGGCGCTCACCAGTCCAGCCAGGGTTGTTGGCCTCTTCCCCTTCGTCGGTCGCACAGTATGCTGTGAGAGTTTGCGGCTGTGTGGCAGGCGCTACAGAGAGTGCAGATTCCTCCTGGCGCTGTTATCCTGCTCCATTCAAACTATTCTCCCCATGGTTCATTGTCTCAACTTGGGGAGAGGGGAAGGGACGGGGATCTCTTCAGTTCCTGTCTCTTAAAAGTACCACTCTCTTCGAGTAGCTCATCTGCCGAGTTCGGGGTTTGGCTCTTTGTCATTCATGTTTTGGGGTGTGCAACATTGTGGCCAACAGTCTTTCTGGTTCCTTCCTGTCTCCATGGAAGACAGGCCTTTGTTGCCACTTCCTTCCTCTGGCTTTCCCGGATGTCGGACTCTTCACGTCAGTGTGGTCTCAAGAGTTTGAGTTCTTTTCTTTCTTTCTTCTGCTCGGTTTACAGTGGCGTCTTCAGTCCAGGATTGTTTTTTGAAGGCTTTGTATTTTATTTATATGGCCTTTGATTGTCCAGTGAGTGAGCTTCATGCTATTCTTCAGTGTTAGGGTTTTGTTACTTTGGCCCTGGTAGGTGCTTTGCACCCAGCTCTTTTTTCGACGAAGAATGATCGGCTGGCTTCCGTTGGGGTCCTTTGATTGTGTATTCGTGGTTGGTTCGGCTGGGGATGCATCATGTGCTTTGTCCAGGTGGCAGCTCTTTGCTACTACCTTTTTTGCCACTAGTTCTGCTTTGGTAGACTCTGTAGGTTGATCTGGTTTCCCCGGGTTCCCTGTTGCAGGGCTTGTATTTCTCAGGTCATCTGTAGTGTCATTAAATCTAGACAGCCTGCGGACTTTGTTCCCATAATGTATGCCGCTCTGACAATTGTGTTTGCTAATACATTACAGTGTGTCCTTATTTGAATGAGTTATATGGGCGAGGCCAATTCATTCCTCTGCGGAATTTGTTCTACCCGTCAGCCCCAGACTGTCTCGCCCCTCCATGTGAAAAAAAACAGAAGTCCTACATCCACTATAAACAAACCCCCCCCAAAAAAAAACATAAAATCTGTTTGTTAATATTTATCATTTTGAACATGACACATAATAGAACCATCATTAGTGAACAATTCCATATGAAAATCATATTTCTGTAGCTATTATTGGAGGCCACAAATATGATGTACTGGCCTTTATTTCTATAAGCCAACTGTATCAATCTTGGTATAAATATTAATAAAAATAAATTTTTTATGAATTCTTCATTTTCATCATAGCATTTGATAGAGCAATTATTGTACTTACAAACATTTGGTTAAAAAATGTTACGTACACTGCATACAGGTATAAGCATTATTAAATCCAATCAAGTGAAATCACCGAATTTTCAACAAACAGATGAGAGGAGGGTGGTTGGCGGTCCGCCGGTAATTACCCAAGTGTAGTTACAGGATGAGAGCTATGCTCGTGTTGTTGTCCTGTCTCTCCAGCACTCTTTGTCATATAACGTTTTGAAATTATTGACAGTTTTGGCCTCCACCACCCACGGTGGTCATGGAGGGGGGGTTGTGGCCAACTGTTGGTAGTCAGGTGCGGGGAGGTGGGGGAGGGGGGCAGATCAGAACATATATTCATTATCTTGAGATTACCTTGAGATGATTTTGGGGCTTAGCGCCCGGTCCTCGTCTAGGCCTTCTTTTTGTTACCCCCCCCCCCCAGAAAGCAGTCCATATCAGCTGTCTAACTCCCAGGTACCTATATACTGCTAGGTGAACAGTGGCATCAGGGTGAAAGAAACTCTGCCCATTTGGTTCCGCCTTCACTGGGGATCGAATTCGGAACCTCAGGACTACGAATCCATAGCGCTGTCCAGTCAGCTGTCGGGTCAGGTGAATACAAACAAAACACTGTTGAATTTCTGCAACAAAATTGTAAATTTTTCCTCCTAACTTATCAGGATGACTAATCACCTATCTGAACACAACATTTTATCTATTTATCTCAGTCCCGAGGGGTTCAGATAGCATGTGACTGACTATAAAACCATTCAAAGACATTAAAATATTTAAGTAAAAATGTATTTGCAGCAACTCCCTCCACACTGTTTGGCTGGAGCACACTGCCATGGCGAGTACACTGTCAGCGCCTGAATATTACCACACTTCGTGCCCCAACCATGGCAAAGGTATGTCACATGCATATTTTTTTTGGGGTGGAGCCCCTTGACGGTATCATACACTGATTCAGTGCCAAACTACTAGGTGCCATCATTCGTGGAGTTCTATTGGCTTACCAGGGACCATGAGCCAGAATCTACGCTCTGCAGGTGAGCTTATGTGATCTGGTGTCTCTTTTGGCAAGGCGCTGGTTCGTGGTTTTTGGATGAGTGTTGGGGATTGGTTGTGGCGTTTTGTTTAGCCCATTGCGTGCTTCTTCCCATGACCTTCCTTGTCAATCTGTGTTATTCGTTTCACGGTGGGTCACGGCCCCGTCTTTTGAGATCTTTTTTAGTCTTCCATGCCTTTGTCTTTTCTTGCCTCGTGATACTCAGTCCTTGACCGTCGTGCAGTGCCTGGCTGAGCCTTTCCATATACAGTGGTACCTCGACATACGATTGCCCCTACTTACGATAAATTCGAGTTCCGATATAAATTTCATCAAAAAATGCGACTCGACATCCGATGGTGTCGTCGACATCCGATATTTGTTGGTACACGTTCGGGTCGCCGAGTGCGTGGTTCCCAGTCACGCGGTCCGACCTGCCTCAGTTTACTACATTTACCCGCTTAGTGACGATCGCGCCTATAAGAAATTCCGCTTTTGTGGTGATTTTTTGCATTTTGAACATTAACCCTTACACTGCTCAGGGGTCCTGGGGACATTTACACCCCTGTGCGCAAGAAAAAAAAAAATTCCAAAAAATTTTTTCGTCTTCTAAACACGTAATTTGTGTCCCCTGAGCACGGGAAAAATAGCAAAAAAATCGTAGGTCACATATTTTGGGCGCAATTGACCGAGGAAGTCTGGCAAAAAGTGGGCGTTGACAGAGCGGTCGCCAGGGCCGGTCAGTGTCACCCGCGCTGACAGATGGGAGTTGCCACAAAGATATTATTACCTAATTGTTTCAATGTCTCCGATTGATTTTTTCTTAGTTTTTTTGCAGTAATATTATTCAATAGTGTGTATTGTAATATATTTATATAATAAAGTGGTGAATAATCGCTATACTCAAAAGTATGGTGTGCATATTAGTGATTCAATTATTATGTTCATAAAACAATAAACAAACAGTTTTGCTGCTATTACACTCTATACACAGGTTATATATAAGTATCTGCATATTTTGGTCACCATAACGAACCACTAAGTTGGTATTGAGAGTCGAAAAGCAACGAAGAGTTACCGCCACACACCAGCCAGCCACTCGCTGCCACTCCCTCAACACACGCACTAAACTTTCTCCCCCAACAGTACCATTTGTGGTGTTATTACACTATATACAGACGTTATATATAAGTATGTATATATTTTGTTCACCACAACTGTACAGCTAAGCTGATATAGTTATTTCAGGCACTAAGAGTCGTCGCTATACACAGCTGGCGGCTGGCGGCTCCCTCACTCATTCAAGGTCACACACACACTAAACTTTCTCCCCCAACAATACTGTTTGCTGCTATTACACTCTATACACAGGTTATATATAAGTATTTGCATATTTTGGTCACCATTACGAACCACTAAGTTGGTATTGAGAGTCGAAGAGCAACGAAGAGTTACCGCCACACACCAGCCAGCCACTCGCTGCCACTCCCTCAACACACGCACTAAACTTTCTCCCCCAACAATACCATTTGTGGTGTTATTACACTATATACAGACTTTATATATAAGTATGTATATATTTTGTTCACCACAACTGTACAGCTAAGCTGATATAGTTAGTTCAGGCACAAAGAGTCGTCGGTATACACAGCTGGCGGCTCCCTCACTCATTCAAGGTCACACGCACTAAACTTTCTCCCCCAACAATACTGTTTTCAGTGTTATTACCCTATATACACATATTATATATAAATATCTACATGTTTTATGCACTGTAACTGTACACCTAAGCTTGTAGTGCGCCCAAAGAGCATAGTGGCCACTCTCTAAACAGCTTGACAAATCATGCAGACGACGTCACCTCCGTCACCCAAATGGCTCCTCCGTCACCCAGATGGCTCCTCCCAGCATAACCCTTTTGCTGTTATTACACTAATACACACATTATATATAAGTATCTACATTTGTGTTCACCATAGAGAACCACTGAGCTGGTATGATGAATGTAAACAATAACAGGTGGCCACACAGTCAGTAAACGATGCTGTCTTCCTCAGTCTCTCAGCATCACTCCTCCCACAGCGCTAATTATTACAACAATCCTGCTATTATCACAACCCTGGTTATTTATATCACAGTCACGGGTCATCTGTAATATTGTCATCACTAAATAATAACAGTTATATATTTATTTTGACATTTTTCGGCGATGCTGTGGTCACAAGCTGAACAGCAATGCTGATCGCTCATGCTGCGTGCGCCAGCCTTGGTTGCTCCAACAGTAATGTGCCTCTCACACCTGAGAATATTGCCCACGATTTTTTTTTAAATTGCGTCTGTTTACAAGAGCCCTGAGGAAGCTACTGTGAACCCCGTGTAGCCGCGGGCCATTTGAATCGGGAATGGCACCCTATGGCGTATATATACGCCATGCGCACCGTCGGACATGTTACTCAGGGCGTATATATACGCCATGCGCAGTTTAAGGGTTAAAGTAATTATTTTCTATCGCGCCATGAGTCCCAAGAAAGTCAGTGGTAAGGCTCAACATATGAGATCCCATGTAAGAATGACCATAGAGCAGAAACAAGAGATCATTCGTAAATATGAAGACGGTGTGCGGGTCGGTGAACTGGCTAGGCAGTACAACAAATCTCAGTCAACGATATCCACCATACTGGTTAAGAAAAAGGACATTATGGGTGCTAAAGTGATGCATCATTACAGACAAATGTTAAATCGAATGGAAAAACAAATGTCTCTTGACAAATTTGTAGCGAGACAAACAAGCACTGAACCACAACCAGGTCCTAGTGGTATTCAGGCAAAACATAGGAGAGAGAGTACCCCAGAGAAAACATCACTGCCTGATGTGATAATGGAAGGGGACTCCCCTTCCAAACAGTAACAACTCTCCTCCTCCCCCCTCATCACCATCTTCCATACGCCATCGAAATCCCTCCATAAAGGTAAGGGAAGTTTTGGTACTGTATTGTAGTTAGAAAAAACATTGTATTCAGTATAGAATGTATTTTTATGTTAATATTTTGGAGGGTGGGGAACGGATTAATTCAAATCCCTTTATTTCTTATGGGAAAATTCGCTTCGACTTCCGATATTTCGACATACGATCCGTCTCTGGGAACGGATTAGCATCGTAAATCGAGGCCCCATTGTACATTGTATTCTCTGTAATTACCTAAGTGTAATTACCTAAGTGTAGCTACAGGATGAGAGCTACGCTCGTGGTGTCCCGTCTTCCCAGCACTCTTTGTCATATAACGCTTTGAAACTACTGACGGTTTTGGCCTCCACCACCTTCTCACTTAACTTGTTCCAACCGTCTACCACTCTATTTGCGAAGGTGAATTTTCTTACGTTTCTTCGGCATCTGTGTTTAGCTAGTTTAAATCTATGACCTCTTGTTCTTGAAGTTCCAGGTCTCAGGAAATCTTCCCTGTCGATTTTATCAATTCCTGTTACTATTTTGTACGTAGTGATCATATCGCCTCTTTTTCTTCTATCTTCTAGTTTTTGCATATTTAATGCCTCTAACCTCTCCTCATAGCTCTTGTCCTTCATTTCTGGGAGCCACTTAGTGGCATGTCGTTGCACCTTTTCCAGTTTGTTGATGTGCTTCTTAAGATAAGGGCACCATACAACCGCTGCATATTCCAGCTTTGGTCTAATAAAAGTCGTGAACAATTTCTTTAGTATTTCTCCATCCATGTATTTAAAAGCAATTCTTAGGTTAGAAAGTGTAGCATAGGCTCCTCGCACAATGTTCTTGATGTGGTCCTCAGGTGACAGTTTTCTATCTAAAACCACCCCTAGATCCCTTTCTTTATCAGAATTCTTTAAAGATTTCTCACCTAATTTATAGGTTGTGTGGGGTCTATGTTCACCAATTCCACATTCCATAACATGGCATTTATTCACATTAAATTCCATTTGCCAAGTGTTGCTCCAAATACTTATTTTGTCCAGGTCTTCTTGAAGGGCATGACAATCATCTAGGTTTCTTATCTTCCCTATTAACTTAGCATCATCAGCAAACATGTTCATGTAATTCTGTAATCCCTCTGGTAGATCGTTTATGTAGACAATGAACATTACGGTGCAAGAACTGAACCCTGTGGTACTCCACTCGTGACATTCCTCCAATCCGATACCTTGCCTCTGATTACGGCCCTCATTTTTCTGTCAGTTAGGAAAATTTTCATCCATGTTAGTAGCTTACCCGTCACCCCTCCAATATGTTCCAGTTTCCAGAACAACCTCTTATGGGAACTCTGTCGAAAGCCTTTTTTAGGTCCAGATAGATGCAGTCAACCCAACCATTCTTTCCTGTAAAATCTCTGTTGCTCGATCATAAAAACTGAGTAAGTTCGTTACACAGGATCTTCCAGATCGAAAACCATACTGTCGGTCTGATATTATATCATTTCTCTCCAGGTGTTCTACCCATTTAGTTTTAATTATTTTTTCCATATTTTGACTATTACACTTGTCAATGATACAGGTCTATATTAAGGGGGTCTTCCCTGCTTCCACTTTGTAGATTGGAACTATGTTAGCCTTTTTCCACACATCAGCTACAACTCCTGTAAACAGGGATGCCTGAAAAATCAGAAGTGGAATGCTGAGCTCAGGTGCACACTCTCTCAGAACCCACTGGTGAAACTCCATCTGGACCAACTGCCTTGTTCTTACTTAGCTCCTTGAGCATTTTTTCCACTTCGTCTCTAGTCACTCCCTCTATGTAGCTCTAATGTTGTTCTCTGGAATTCTTATTGTGTCTGGTTCCCTAAAGAGTTCATTTTGTAAAACACACTTTGGAACTTTTTCGTTTAGTGTTTCAAACACATTTCCTTCATTCATTTTCCGTGAATCTATTTCCATTCATCAACCTTGATATTATCCTTTACCTGCAATTTGTTGTTATGAATTTGTAGACCAGCAACACCTGTTCTGTTTTACATTGTCTGCAATCCCTTTTTCA
>WNGS01161107.1:963417-992635 GCA_020271785.1 Procambarus virginalis | reverse complement strand
ATCGGAGGAGATGAGGAAGAAGACACAGGAGACATGACAGGATGGGCATAAAGAAGGGGAACCCCAGACAAGAGGGACAGGAGGGGGGACCCTTCGGGACAGAACTCAAAGGAACAGAGGAGGGGGCCGTGGGCGTGTCAGGGGTCCAAGGCCTGGAAACGGTTTGAGTCTCAGGAAGGTGGGAAGGACGGGAAGAGGAAGAGCGCAACACGCGAGTATAAGAGACGTTAGCATAAGGTGGGAGACGGCGAACTTGGCGCATCGCCTCAGGAAAGGACAAACGCTCCAGTGTTTCAAGTTGAGGACGGCTGCCTCAAGCTTGTAATGTATACACACACGGGAGAAGGTAGAGTGGGCTTCACCGCAATTGAGGCAGCGAACCTGGGGAGAAGTGCACTCAGAGTTAGAGTGACCTTCGCCCCCCACACAAAGGACAGAGAGAGACAGTACTGGAGCAGCGGAGGACTCCATGCCCAAACCTCCAGCACCTATTACAGATCCGAGGAGGGAACGTACTCCTGGACAGAGCACCTGGCACCAGCAAGAATGACAGAGGGCGGAAGGGTTCTACCATCAAAGGTAATCTTCACAATCCGAAGGGGCTGACAGCAACGACCACGAGGGGGACGAGTAAACGTGTCTACCTGGAGGACAGAATGGCCCTGGGCTTCAAGGATATGCCGTATATCATCGTGGCAGTCGTGCAGATTCCGAACACCGGTTGTAACATGTGGCGAAGGAGAATAGTGCCAACACTGGCATTCAACCGAGCGTTCTTTGAGACCTGAACAGGGGTCTCGCCAAGGCAGGATAAGGCAGCCAAGCGGGAGGCTGCATCCTGAGAAGGAGCAGCAACACGTGTACAGAGACGGGTGGGGTTGAAGGTAACAGAGGCATCTACGGAATCAAGAAGATGCTTATGAAGGGAGAAATCGTCAGGAGGCATAGAATCAAGAGGGAGATCAATGCATTTGGCCCACGAAGCAGGACCAAACAAGGCTTGATACGCATCAGTGTGGGAAGGAATCGAGCAAGTGCGGCCGTGGCGCGGACGGCGTTGAGAACCCCTAGAAAGAGAGAGGTTAAAAGGCGTAGTAGTCACAACGATTGACTGAGCCATGCCAGGGGACGAGATGGTCATCACTGGGGGCTTGTGGCTCAACCCAACCACACAGGAGGGAGGGGAGCCGAGGGAAGTAGTCAGGAGGGGTCAAAGGAGGAGCAAGGTCGGGGCCCAATGCAACGGTGGCTACAGAGCCTGGTCTTCCAATACAGTCTGACTCGGGGGCTTGGTCACCCACCCCACGAGCCTGAGAGGGTACAAGAGGAACATTCAAAGACATAAATATGAAAAACACTTTCATTCACGAATGTGCCCCCACACCCACCATGGAGCCACAATTAGAGGCAGGACACCAACAAGAAGCTATCGCCGATCATGCCGGGGCCCCCCTAGGGGTGCGTCGTGAGAATACGCCCCACAAACGCCACCTTAAGAACCGTCAGTCTGTCGAGATTGGGTTCAGTGATGAAAGGGGGATTGACAATGAAAGGTTCCCTCGCTCGAAACTTTGGGTACTACAGTTTACGGGTGCAAGAGTATGCCTCCTCAAACACCCGGGCGTCAAAACAAAAGAAGGCCAAAAGAATGATAAAAACAGGCACAAGGTCAGCAGGAAATGACAAGAAAGGAGAAGAGGGGGGGGGGGGAAACGAAACAAAAGGAAAAGGAAAAGGCGTGAAGCAAAATTTGTGAGAACAGTGCCAGGAGCACAAGGCTACAAAAGCACAGGGGACCGCCCCAAGGAGCATCACACTCCGGCAGCCGCCAACCAAGCCCCCTCACAGCAGCAACGAGCTGGACAGGGAGGGGGTGTAACAACACTTAAGTAATTACCCAACTCCCACATCAGAGGGTTCATGTAAAGTTCCACAGCCCCATTCGCCAAGGATGACAGCCTCCATCACCCACCAAAGGTGAATATCGTTTATTTGTTTGAATAAATATAATTCATAGGCAGACTGTGCCTACTTATGTGCAAGTCAACATAAGTAGGCACACCAAAATTCAAGAGACAATGAACAGAGGATGAAAAGTTTGAGAACCTTTCTCAGCGTCTGCAGTCCCTGTGGTGTAGTGGTTACGACGCTCACCTGGCGTTTCGCGAGTACTTTGTCCTGGGTTCGCATCCTAGCTGGGGAGGATTTACTGGGCGCAAATCCTTAACTGTAGCCGCTGTTTAGCTCGACAGTAAAATGTGTACCTGGTTGTTAAACGATTTTTCGTGGGGCTGTATTCCAGGGAACATAGAATTAAGAACTTGCCCAAAATGCTACACGTACTAGTGGCTGTACAAGAATGTAAGAATCTTGTATATATAAATAACTAAAATAAATAGAAAGGGGGTCTCAGGTATTAGACGGGTCATCGCCTCCAGAGGGTATGCCAAGAGTTAAAAACACCCAAAAAGAGCACAGGTTCTGGTAACGAGTCCAACAGGTGTTTAAGATCAGGAAGAGAAAGCAGAATATGTTGGGGGGGGGGAGATAAATGAAACAGACTGCATACCATTTAGTCACAAAGATAAGAGCAGCAGAGGAATGAATGTCTGACTGAAAAAGCAGAGGAACAAAGGTTATGTTTTGGACCAAGAGAGTAGCAAAGTTAGAGGTCCCAGCAAAAACTGGAGGGGAAAGAGGGAAAGGAAATGTTATTCCTTTCCCTCTTCTCCAGAGAAGTGGCCGGGACAAGCGCCATGCATCGGCTCTTGGTGACATTCACAAACTGTTATTTGCTGGTTGAGCAAGAATGTTACAGAATCTAAGTAGTTCTCTGACCTGTGGTTAGTTATTTCCAGATAGATTTCTAGGTACAGTATATAATTATTTTTGCTATTCTCCATCTTAGACTAGTCATGTCAAAGTCTCCTAGGAAGATAATATCAGGTATTGGGTTCAGCAGATTATAGAAGGCATTCTCTATCTTGTTTATCTGTTCGGTGAATTCCTCAATTGTTGCCTCTGGCAGTTTGTATACTGTATTAGAATAATCACAAAGTTTATTTTACCTATTTTTACTCCCAGTGCCTCTACCACTTCATTTGTAAAATTAAGAAGCTAAAAGGATACCTAAAAATCTACTCTTCAATGCGACCTAATTACCCTATCACATTTGCTATATACAGTATAGTAACCAGATCTCACTGTCCATGAATTCCCCTGTATGGGCTTCTGTAAAAGCTCCAAATACTGAGTTTGACTCTGAGACCATTTATGAATGGTACTTTGTTTTTTGCCTTCCTGTCAATGATTCAAAAGATCAGCGTAATATAATATTGACTAAATATAATTCTGCAGGTTGAGCAGGAATTTGTTACAGAATCCAAGTAGTTCTCCGACCTGTGGTTGGTTATTTCCAGATAGATTTCCTGATATACAAGTTTTATAATTTTTGCTATTCTCATCTTAGACCGGGCCAGGCTAGTATATACATGGTTATACCAGGAAAATTTTGTTGCAAATGGGCGATCTGGAGACTAACACCAAGGAGGCCAACACCTGGGTGTCAATTTTAGACATAAGTTTTGTATCTTCTTGGATATTGCATGTACAGCTCCATTTCAGTGTCACTTTATATTAGTCTTCTTTTTTGTTTCATAATATATTCTTTGCAATATTCCTTAATTAATATTTTTAGACCAAAAAAAATCTCTTTAAGTGTCCGGAGTCCAGCAACCTTAATCACTGAACTTATTAAATATTAAAGTTGTAACAAGTGATTATTCATGTTCTAATCCATTTGTTACTTACCTAATGTATTTAATAGCAAAGAATTATGACTAAATAAGAGCCGTGGTAATATACTGATGGTTTCTGAGAAGATAATTAAAGAATGCTACATGAAGTGAATTTATATTAAATTAATATATCGCTTCTAGTTACAGTGAGTAAACAATAATTTTGCATGAAGAGAGAATCATCTCGCATTATAATACTGTATTATCGGGGCCATAGGAAAAAGCCAGGTATTACACCTTATTCTATCCATGTACTGCATTATGTAATATATAAAACAAACAATAACCCCACAGCATTCACATTCACAAACGACAAGAAATTAAACAATCAAAATAATATTGGCATCACCCCTACCTTGCAAAACATAGGTCTATTACGAGTATACATGCTAAATACGAAATAGTTAATCTTAGGCTTATACATTTAAATCCCACTTTTAATTAATAAGGAACCCTTATAATAATTAAAATTTTGGCTCAGTTTAGGCTAACACCATGAATTAAATGCTCCCTGGGAAAATACAAACTCCGGACTCTTTTAACAAAAATGCGAAAACCTGGTGAAAAAAAGAGGAAGATAAATATAAATGCCAGATTGAAGTAAATATGTTTGCAAGATTCACGCTAATACAAATGCACAAGTCAAGGAAATATATTTGCCAATTTTGACTAAAATAACTGCTACTCATGCTAACAATGTTTTTTTTATCATATAGTTAACCCTTAGACAGCAGCTATGGAGAAAGGTCATACCCACCTATGTACAAAATTAAAAAAAAAATCCAACAAATAATTATTATAGAATTATTAATTTGTATGCAGACTGTTNTCTTCCTTTCTGTTCCCAGACTCTTGGTTTACATCAGGAGCCATATATTTGTGTGACGTGGGTCACTGATGTAGCTATTAAATGTACTTGGGCCACATCACTCTCCCCTGCCCCTTTCTCTGACCTTCCCTACCTCCCTGGAGGCTAGTTTTGGACTTCCAAGTGGACCTTTGAAGGCCGACCTATCTCGCCCCTGCCACCATTGTAATATCACCAATTGTAATATGCCCTTTTGTAATGACTATGGTCAACACTGCTGTAACCATTAATAATGAAGTCAAGCTTACCTTCACCAATTTGTAGCCATAATAATTAACCTCAAATTTAGCCAAAGTTAGCCAAATTTAAGCTCAAATAATTAGCATCAAATATATATACTGTACTGTGCAATGTGGAGACAAACCACTGTGCAGTGAGAAAACTATAATTATGATAATTAAAAAAGATAATTATAATAAGACCACTGATGTTAATCTGCTGCCACCTTCCTCACTTTACACTGTAAACTTCACTGACGCATTCGTCCCTGACTCGTGAGGAAGAAGTTAAGAATAGAAAAGCCAAGAACTTAGAACTTTCTCGTGATAATTACGGCAATTAACTATGAGTTATTAATTATTATAATTGTTGATAATTACAGATGTTATCAATTCACCTAAAGAATCACTTGAAATACCCAAAACAAGTCAGCTCCAAATGTTATGCTCAAAAATCAATGACAGGAAAAATTAACTAAAATGCCAAATTATCTTTACTATTGAATAAATAAGAATCAATGAAATCCTATTTGAACATCCTATCAAACTTGGTAGCAAGATCAGACAGATGGGAACTACTTTCATATTTAGCTATGAGTTGTGTTTCTATCTCAATTGTGGTTCTTACAAATAGATGCAATACAGGAGTTTACTATATTTTATCTTTTGGAAAATACTGTAGTACAGTACTGTTCATAAATTACATGCAGCCTATTAATAATTCTCTGATCAATTTCCACAGCATATAATTCATCAGAATATTAGAATCAAAGATACATGCAATCAACATCAACTATGACACCATTGACAATGTCTAAAGACAAGATAAACCAATCGAGATGCGCACAAGGCATGTTGTTGTTTTAGATGTAGCTACTCAGAACGAGATGTCCATGTAGGACGGGCTATTGGGAGCCCGTCTGCACAGAGCATTTGACAGCCTCTTTAATGCTAGTCTTGTGTACATTCAACAGTCAGCCTTGCCCGAAACTGAACCATACTCTTATTAAATTTTATTTAAAAAAACAAGAAAAGTCATCCCATCCTTTAATATAAAATATGCTGAAGTTTTCCACTCTGATTGCAAGAATACCCATAAGCCAAGTTTGGCGGGTCGTATTCCAGAGAAAATTAGGATTAAGGACTGCCCGAAATGCTATGCTTGCTGGTGGCTATTCCAAACTCCCTCAACCAGAACCGACACCATCATTAAACAGTTTGCAGATAATGATGTACATGTGATTACATCAAATCCAGCAGGAAGAGTACATAAATAGATATGCCACTTGCAAAAAAAAAAGAGAAAATAAAAAGAGCTTGAACTTGCAGCAAAATAGGAAAGGAAGTGACAAATCATTACAAATCCACACAAGATACAAATCAGCACAGTAGAAAGTTATGCTTACATACAGATTAAATTGAATTATGCATAAACCTGTATCATTAACAAGCATGGTAGTCAAAACACTAAAAAAATAGTTAAAGCCAAATGGGTTGAACACCTAGAGAGTAATGACATAATAACAAACAAACAGTATGGATTCGAACAGGAAGATCCTGTGTAACAAATCATCTTAGTTTTTATGATAGAGCCACAGAGATTTATTATTTATTTATTTATTTATATACTAGAAGGTACAGTACACTGGGTTTATGAAAGTACATAGCATTGAAGTTTACATTCTTGTAAAGCCACTAGCACGCATAACATTTCGGGCAGAAACGATACTACAGGAAAGAGGTGGTTGGGTTGACTGTGTCTATCTGAACCTAAAAAAGGCTTTTGATAAAGTCCCACACAAGAAGATGAAGATTTTTGTTGAGTGATGATAATGATGGGCGTGATGTAGTTTGCAGTGGTTGAACCCCATGCACAGATATGCATGGATATGTATGGATACACTTACTATATGTAGGATAGGGATAGATTAGCTCATAGTATAGTGAGAGGAGAGCACAGTTTGGAATATAATATCTGATTTTAGAGAGTATACCAACCGTTTTTTGATACTTTCTTGGTTATGTGTTGTATGTGGGTGCTTTAGTCGAGTCTCTTGTCTAAGTATAGGCCAAGGAACGGTAGTTGTAATGCCCTTTAAATTGAGCTAGATAAAATAAGTGCTTGGAGCATCAAGTGGCAAATGGAATTCATTGTGAATAAATACCAAGTTATGGAATGTAGAATCTGAGAAAATAGACCACATACAACTTACAAATTATGTGGAAAGGTATTATAAGTCACCTACACCATCTATGAAGAGGGCAATGGAAAGTGAGTGCAAAGAAAAATATTCAAAGAAAAGGGTTTCATAACCATAGGAGGGGTAGAAGCCTTCACCATGTGGGTCAAGGTTTTGCAACAATTTGCAAACGTACCACATCAGACATACCCTGACCATACATTCAAAACCTTTGCAGGCAAGACCTCTCCTCTTGCGCTATTTATATGCCACCCAGACTGGCCGCACCGCGCCTGCGAAACGCGCTGTGCAATTGTCTCTTCCTTCCCGATCAGAAACTCCACCGCTTTTCGTGCCAAAAGCAGTGTCCATATTCAGATTTGAGTAAGGGTACCGAGTGATGTCTGGGGCCAGAGTTAGATATTGTCCTAATAGCAACTTTGTGTTGAGTAATTAGAGGACGTACATGATTTTGGGTTTGGCCTTGGGCTTCAAGGACATGTTTAATATCTTCGTGGCAATCTTTCAGGTCCCTAACACCAGTTGCAACATGGTGTGGGAGGATAACAGTGCCAATACTGGCATTTAACCGGGCATTTTTGGAAACCCTAACTCACCCCAATACTGAACAATGTTCCTAAGCGGGCAGCTGCATCCTGAGAAGGAGCAGCAACGACACGTGTACCAACACGGGTGGGGTTAAAAGTAATAGAGGCATCAACCGAATCAACGAGGTGTTTATGGAGGAAGAAATCGTCAGGACATGTAGAGTCCAAATGGTCGTGGTCAAAGTCTTTAGTCCATGTAGCAGGACCAAACAAGGTGTTGAACGTATTAGTACTGGAAGGGATCATGTGAGAGCGTCGGTACCAAGCACCCCCAGTGAGAGTGGGGTTAAAAGGAGCAGTTGTCACAATGAGAGAACTAGCTGCTCCAGGTGATGAGGTCGTCACCACTGGGAGCTTGGGGCTCAACCCTAGCACAGAGGGAGGGAGGGGAGTGGAGGGGGAAAGTCGGGAGGGTCGAAGGAGTAGCTTGGTCTGGGCCCAATGTAGTGGGTGCTACAGAGCCTGGTCTTCCAACACAGTCCGACTCGGGGGGGGGGGGGCTTGGTCACTCACCCCACGAGCCTGAGAAGTTGTAAGAGGATAATTCAGCAACATACAAAACGAGGAGGTAATAATTTCATTCATGAATGAGCTCTCATACCCACCATGGAACAACAATTATAGGATAGGACACCCAGCAAGAGACAGGCCCCCCCCCCACCAGGGTGTATCTTGAGTATACCCCCGGCAATCGCCACCTTAAGAACCGTCAGTCCGTCGAAATTGGGTTCAGCAACGAAGGGAGGATTGACAACAAAAGCATCCCCTTGCTCGCGACCTTTGGTACCACATTTCTACAGGTGAGTACAGTATGTGTGTGCCTTCCCAAACACCCAGGCGTCAAAACAGAAGATGTCCGAAAGAATACTCAAGAATGGAAAAAGGTCGGCGGGAAAGATAATGAGAAAGGAGAAGACATGGGGAGGGGGGGAGAGAGCAAACAATAACTCCACATCATTCACATTCACAAACAAGAAATTAAACAATCAAACAATCAAAATAATATTGGCCTTGTAAAACAGGTCTATTCTGAGTATACATGCTAAATAAGAAATAGCTAAACTTAGGCCTATACATTTAAATCCCAATAATAATAATAATAATAATAATAATATTTTATTCAGGAAAAGTACATACATAGATGGTGAGTTGCAAACATACTGTTGGATTTATAGATAGAGCTAGTACATACAATACCTAAAGCTGCTAATATTTATTTATGTATTTATTTATTTATATACAAGAATTTACATAATAGGAAATGACATTGCAGACGAAGCTGCAAAACTTGCAACTAAGAAAAGAAATGTAGACATTTACATACCACAGAGTCTCTCACAGATTAAGAAAGTAATTAGAAACAGAGCAATGCAAAAGATGTACAGTGACCACAAGACAGCAGTTGCAACATCAGGATCTGCGGGTTGGTACAAGAATTCAACCAACTACGAACCACTTAGTTTGATGAAAGGGAGCAGTAGAGCAACAGAAGTACACTTACATCGCATCAGGCTTGGATACCCATGTGCATGGGAAATAGGCTTACAGGTTCCGGAAGATGAGAGGAAATGTCAACACTGTGGAGAAATGCCCGACAGACCACTGGAACATTATCTAACACAGTGCACAGTTACAAACTCATTAAGATTTCAACTTAGATTCAACAGAGCAGAAGAAGTTGTTAAACACATATGGCAAAATCTTACTAAAGCGACCATACGAGTAATAAATACTCATACTCCGCCCAAGTAAAACAGAAACAAGCAACACTTAGTGGGCCAGCCAGAGGCTTAGGGCCCGCGCAGGAATATCCCTGGAAAAAAAAAAAAAAAAAAAATAATATTTACAATCTTGTAAAGCCACTAGTACGCACAGTGTTTCGGGCAGGTCCTTAATCTAACATAATTTTAAGTAGGTACATTCTAGCAGAATTAATAAAATGATAACAGATACATTGCAAGAAAAAAATATGATGAGAGAGTAAGTATAGTAAATGAGTAGTATAGTGATGAGCTTAGTAAGTATAGTAAAGCACGTTGGTATATTAAAGCTCTGATTGATTACATTGACAACTTGATTGGTAATTTAAACAAGATTAATAGACACCATACAGCAGATTGACAGCATATATGAGAAGACAGCAATGATCACAATGGTGAAGATGTTCAGATTGGGTACATAAAGATTGGGAGATTGGGTAGCAATAGATACAGTGCAATTTTAAAGCAAAAGGTAAAAAACTATGAAGATGAAATTGGGTACTTTTTTGTATTGTTTTTGAATGACCCAAAAGTTGGACAGCTTTTCAATTCATTAGGGAGTGAGTTCCATAGACTGGGTCCCTTTATTTGCATAGTGTTTACACAGATTAAGTTTGACTCTGGGGATATCAAAGATATATTTATTTCTGGTGTGGTGATAATGGATCCTATTACATCTGTCCAGGAAGAGTTTCAGAGTAGGATTTGCATTTAAGAACAGGGTTTTGTAAATGTAATTGACACAAGAGAATTTGTGGAGTGAGATTATGTTTAGCATGTTTAGGGAGTTAAACAAGGGGGCTGAGTGTTGTCTGAAAGCAGAATTTGTTATTATTCTGATAGCAGATTTTTGCTGGGTGATGATGGACTTGAGGTGGTTTGCAGTGGTTGAACCCCATGCACAGATACCATAGTTGAGATAGGGATAGATTAGTGCATAATACAGAGAAATGAGAGCAGAGTTAGGTACATAATATCTGATTTTGGAGAGTATCCCAACTGTTTTAGAGACTTTTAGTTATGTGTTGTATGTGGGTACTAAAGTCGAGTCTCTTGTCTAGGAATATTCCAAGAAACTTTCCATAATTTTTATTACTAATGTTTACATTATCTATCTGAAGCTGAATTGCATTTGTAGATTTGCTTCCAAATAAGATGTAGTAGGTCTTTTCTATGTTAAGTGTTAGTTTGTTGGTTGACATCCATAAGTGGACTTTTTTTTAGTTCATTATTAACAACACTATTTAGTGTATATGGGTTAGGGTTAGAGTAGATGAGGGTAGTATCATCAGCAAACAAAATAGGTTTCAGAATGTTAGAGATATTAGGCAAATAGCATTTTGGGCTAATCACTTTTAAAAATCACAAATCACAATCGCTCAAATCAAATCACAATCAAATCACAAATCAAATCACAAATCAGATCACAAATCACAATCACTTTCAATTAACGAGCAAACCCTTATAATTAATAAAATATTTAGCTCGGATTAGGCTAACACCATGAATTAAATGCTCCTTGGGAAAATACAAACTCTTAATATAAAGCAGAAACCTGGTTTAATAAAAAGGAAGATAAATATAAATGCCAGATATAAAACATAAGGAAAAGGAGATAGGGACCAGCAGAATTAGTGAAGATGGCAGCAGGAGCATAAGGCTCCAAAAGGACAGAGGACCGTCTCATGGAACATCACACCCTGGCAGCCATCTACCAAGCCCCCCTCATGACAACAGGCTGGAAAGGGAGTGGGTGCTCCTGAGATACCCTACTTCACTGAGGTTATCGACTTCTTATTTATATCTAAGTGTTTGGAACTGTAATTGAGTGATTGAGAAATTATTCCTTGTTAGTAAATTATCCCTTTTTCTGTGTTTAAATAAATATAATTCACGCACTTTGGTTCTTTCTCGAGTCCTGCCAATGTGAAAAATTTGGTACCGGCTCCACGTGGTCACTCTTGTGTTTGAAGTGTTTATAAATGCAGATTGGTTCTACATTCATGGTTTAAAGTACAAAGTTATACTATAAGCAAATAAGAACAGGTTTCGTGAGTTTGTACACTAATGTACAGCTTACCATGCAACCAGGCTACAACTATTGTGCAATGCCCTTCAAACAGACCTGGACAAAATAGGTGTATGGAGCACCACTTGTCAGATGGAATTTAATGTGAATAAATGCCATGTTATGGAATGTGGAATAGAAGAAAATAGACCCCACGCAACCTATAAATTATGTGAGAAATCTTTAAAGAACTCTTAAAGAAAGAATAGCAAAAATAATTATATACTGTACCTAGAAATCTAGGGGTGGTTCTTGATAGAAAACTATCACCTGAGGACCACATAAAGAACACTGTGCTAGGGGCCTATGCTACACTTTCTAATTTCAGAATTGCTTTTAAATGGTTCTATTAATCTTGTTTAAAATACCAATCAATTTGTCAATGTAATCAATCTGAGCTTTAATATACCAATGTGCTTTAATATACTTACTAATCTCTCTCATCTCATATTTTTCTTGCAATGTATCTGTTATCATTTTATTAATTCTGCTAGAATTTACCTACTTAAAATTATCTGTTAGATTAAGGACCTGCCCGAAACGCTGCGCGTACTAGAGGCTTTACAAGATTGTAAATACTATGCTATGTATCCTCTCAAACCCAATGTACCTTCTTGTATGCATATAAATAAATAAATAAATAAATAGATGAATGGCAAAATACAAAAGAAATTGTTCACATTTTTTAGACAAAAGCCGGAATATGCAGTGGTTGTATGGTGCCCATATTTTAAGAAGCACATCAGCAAAATGGAAATGGTACAAGGACAAGAGCTACAAGGAGAGTTAAGAGGAATTAAATATGCCAAAACTAGAAGATGGAAGAAAAAGAGGCGATATGTTCACTACCTACAAAACAGTAATGGGAATCGATAAAGTTGATAAGAAAGAATTCCTTAGACCTGGAACTTCAAGGACAAGAGGTCATAGATTTAAACTAACTAAACAAAGCTCCTGAAGAAATGTAAGAAAATTCACTTTTGCAAATACTGTAGAGAGGTAGACGGTTGGAACAAGTTGGGTGAGAAGGTGGTAGAGGTTAAAACCATCAGTAATTTCAAAGCGTTATATGACAAAGATTGCTGGGAAGATGGGACACCACGAGCATAGCTCTCATTCTGTAACTACACGTAGGTAATTACCAGGATATGCACTTCCTCATAACCATGGTAGTAGTAATGAGGAAAAAAAGTGGAGGGCAGTGATGAATGTGTTGTGATAGAGGATCTTAAGGGAAAGGCAGATCAGATAGGCCAGAAATAGTAGCATGGAGAGGGAATAGATTCCAGTCTGTCTTCTCTAGCTCCACTGAGAGAAAGAAAGAGGAGGGTGAAAAGAAAAGAAGGTTACAAGGATGGGGGAAATGGTCACTGTTATGGAGGGCACAAGAACCCTCCATTTCAGGTCTATATAAATAGAAGAGGAGCAGAGAGAAAGATCAAGATGGGAAAGGGTGTAGTAGTAGGCATACATCAGTCTCAGGAGACTAAGGAGTTATGCTCTAGTAACCAGGGCACACAGCCAGGGTAGATCGATATAGAAGAGAGGCTATCACACAAGCAGCAAGTCTCCCCCTCTCCACGCTGCTGCAAATGCCAATACGTATGTTCCAGCGACGTCTCAGTAGCTGCCAAAACGAGGTTGAAGTCAACTGCCTTAGGGGCTCCAGGTCGAGATTTATTCTCAAGGTTGACTCCTGAAGCCTTTCCCGAAAGCGAGTATAGCCGCAAGGCAGTGGAGGTTAGAGATCAGGTTTTTTTCTACCCCTAGATGAGTTGCCGACCAAGGCTGTCGAGTCCCATCTATCCGGAGTAGCTGGTTTGAAGGCACCAGACACCCGCCCTCGCACCATCATCTGTCAGTAACCGACCATGAGGTGGACTTGGTTGTCAGAGGCAATTTGTGAGACATGCCCTAAGGGAGCGTTGCATATCCCAGGCAGGAACGAGGAAGATGCCAGCCGTCTGAAGCAGCGTCTCGGCGCCATGAGCCCCAGGAGGTCGACAGAGGCGATATGATCACTACGTACAAAATAGTAACAGAAATCGATAAAATTGATTGTGAAAAATTCCTGAGATCCAGAACTTCAAAAACAAGAGGTCATAGATTTAAACTAACGAAACAAAGCTGCCGGAGAAAGAAAATTCTTTATTTCTTTCGAAAAAATAAGAAAATTCACTTTTGTAAACAGAGTGGTAGACAGTTGGAACAAGTTAGGTGAGAAGGTGGTGGAGGCCAAAACCGTCATTAATTTCAAAGCGTTATATGACAAAGAGTGCTGGGAAGACGGGACAC
The DNA here is from genome assembly GCA_020271785.1 of Procambarus virginalis. Classification (NCBI taxonomy): domain Eukaryota; kingdom Metazoa; phylum Arthropoda; class Malacostraca; order Decapoda; family Cambaridae; genus Procambarus; species Procambarus virginalis. Next base: position 978,841 of record WNGS01161107.1, on the reverse strand, counting down.
CATAAGCGTAGCTCTCATCCTGTAACAACACTTAAGTAAGTAATTATCAAAAGACACCAAACCAGGAAGGCTATGTAGCACCATCAAATGTGCGGGATAATCAGAGGGCACTAAATATCATCAAGGATGCCAATACGAGAACAGAAACGCATAAGGCGAACGATATCACTATTAATATATCACGCGATATAACAGATAGAAGGACTATCAGCAGCTAAGTGGACACCGCTTCGGGTTTGCAGTTCTGAGGTTCCAGGTTTGATCCCCGGTGGAGGCAGAGACAAATGGGCAAAATGTTTCTTTCACCCTGATGCCCCTATTACTTAGCAGTAAATACGTACCTGGGAGTTAGTCAGCTGCTACGGACTGCACCCAGGGGGTGGAGGCCTGGTCAAGGACCGGGCCGCGGGGACACTAAGCCCCAAAATCATCTCAAGATAACCTCAAGAGAACCTCAAGATATCAAAAGTATCCAAGTCACCAAGAATACTATTGAGGGACAAGCAACCGCGGGGGACGGTCGGAAAACAAGACACATGCTCGTCCCGGAAGTCAGGACATTCAACAAGGATATATGCACGACCATGAGAGGGACAATGCAATTAGGACAATAAGGAGCAGGGCGGTGCTCCATCAAGTGACCATGAGTTAAGTGAGTACGGCCAATAAGCAACCTCACCAGAGCCGTTTCCTATTGCCGGTTACGGTGGTAGAAGGACGGCCACAAGGACACACAACTCTTAGGGTACGCAGTTTGTTACCAGTAACAGACGACCAACAAGCTTGCCAACAAGTAAGGATGGAGGAATGGATAACCGGGTAATTCGGAATAAGGAATACGTTAACGAGAGATGGGACAAGAGTGGACAGCTTCCCTGGTGGCAGCATCCGTACGCTCATTTAAAGACACCAATATGGCTGGGAACCCAACAAAACTCAACCGACTTAAATTTACTGTGAACAAGAAACAGCAAATGCTGGATCTCGACAACCACTGGATGAACCGGATTAAAGGACCAGAGAGCCATGAGGGCACTACGAGAATCAACAACAACTACAAAGGAAGATTGACAACGAGAAAGCAGGAGACGAAGAGCATAGAGAATAGCATAAAGTTTTGCTGTGAAGATGCTAGTCTCCGGAGGTAAGCGACACATATAAGTGCAATCAGGAAAAACAACAAAGTAGCCTACACAGTCTGCAGACTTAGACCCATGATGAAGATGGAAACGGAGCGGGAGTGACAAGAAAAAGGTGTTTTAGAACCGTAGGAGGGGTAAAAGCTTTTAGTGATGCGGGTTAAGGATGTACAAAACTGCAGAAGGGGGGGGGGACTCTCCACGGGGGCAAAGAAGCAACATGATTAGAAATATTGGAAATACGAATTGAAAGAGAATCCTGTAAGCGAGATAAACGGACAGAAAGAGGGAGGTGGTGAAGAGGAACAGGAACCGCAGGAGGGGTAAAAGTTAAAGCACGACAGAGGAGAGAGGAAGGATGTTGCAAGGACTGCGCAAGATAGTGAAGACAGTAGCGATCACGGCGGTCCTGGAGAGATAGGAAGCCAGTGTCAACATACAAGCTGAGGACGGGAGTCAAACGAAAGGAACCAGAACTGAGGCGCAACCCAGTATGATGCAAAGCATCAAGACGGCGAAGAGTAGAAGGAGAAGCAGACGAGTAAGCAGGGCAACCATAATCGAGCTTAGACAGGACAAGAGAGGAATGTAAAGCAACTAGTGCGCGCCTATCCGCTCCTCAAGAAGTGAGAGACAATACCCGAAGGAGGGTAGGGGCCTTAGAGCATTCAACACGGAGGTAAGAGATATGGGGCGACCAAGACAAATGGTGTAAAAAATCAGCCCCAAAAGCTTAGCGAAATCCTTGTACACAATGGGGGTGACCATAAAGCGACAAAGGATGAAGAACGACACGCTTCCGAGTAAGTCACAGCACAAGTCTTAAATGTAGAGAACCTGAAGCCATGATCGGTGGCCCAATACGACACGGCATCAATCGCATGTTGAAGCCGGTGTTGAAGGAGAGGCGAATCATCATCCTGACAGCAAAGGGTAAGATCGCTGTACGGATGGCCCTATGGGCCACTGCACTCGCCTTCCTAAATAAAAGAAAAGAATCGACCGTCTGCAGGCAGCGGTCTCTCTTCCAGGCTGCACGCTTACAGCAGACAGCCCGAGCTCAGTCTGCATTCCACCAAGGAACGCCCTTCCGTGGTCCCCGAGAGGAAGAGTGAGGAAAAGAGCGGAGGGCAGCGTTGAAGACGATGTCATAAAAAAGGAGAGAACAAGGGAGAGGCAGAAGGGAGAGGTCAGAGAGAGCAGCACTGAGGGTAAATAGGTTCCAGTCTGTCTTAGCAAACTGGAACCTAGGGAAGGAGAGGAGAGGGTGAAAAGAGAAAAAGGTAACAAGGATGGGGAAATGGTCACTGCCATGGAGGTCATCTGCCAAATAAAATCTATGTAAAAAGAAGACGAGCAAAGAGAAAGACTAATACAGGAAAGCGTGCGAGTCCGAGAGTCCAAATGCGTGGGCTCACCAGAATTCAGAAGAGACAGGGAAGAAGAGAGGATGAACGGCTCAAGAAGGCAACCCCAGGTGTTCGTCAGAACATCACCCCAAAGGGAATGACGACAATTGAAATCACCTAGCAGGACCACAGGCTTCGGCAAGAGTGCAGTAGGTGTTTCAGATCGGGAAGAGAAAGCGGGACACTTGGGGGAGATAAATGGAACAAATGGCGTACCATTTCCTCACAAAGATACGAGCAGCAGAACAATGGAGAGGCGAAGGAAAAAGTAAAGGGACAAAGGGAACATCAGAGCGAATCAAGAGAGCAGAAGAGTTAGGAGCCCCAGCAACAGCTGGGAGAGGGAAGGGAGAGAAAGGAATAGCCACGAAAGCGACCAGAACGAGCACCAAGCATCGGCTCCTGGAGACAGATACAAAGGGGCGAAAACCACGAAATCAGAAGCTGGAGTTCAAGGAAATTGGCGTAATAACCATGAACGTTCCATTGAAGAATAGACATCGACGAGAAGAGGAAGGACAGCAACAGAGAACAACGAAGAAACAAAGGCGAAAGGGGAACACAGCACGTTAAAGAAGCGCAGGATCAGGGTCAGCGAAGTCAGGGTTAGGGGGCATGGGTAAACTGAGTAAAGAAGGAGGGAAGGTAGTTAGAGGACCGACCAGCGGCAGACGAGTAGGGTCTGGAGGAGGAAGAGGGGGGGATAACCGAGGGTCAAGGACAGCAGCAGTAGGGGTAGAAACAAGGGGATTCACCTCAGCAAGGGCACCAACCGAGAGGGAAGCGGGGGCCAAAGAGACCTCCATAGCACCGAAATGGGAGGGGGACGGAGCGAGAGTGTCAGAAGTAGGGAGCGAGAAAGAAAGCGAAGCCTTTTTACCCGCCGGGAAGGAGGAAGGAGAGGAGCCAGGCTTACGCTTCAGACTCAAAGACAGGTGTCCCAGCAACTACATACTGGGCAACGGATTCCAGCGTCTCAACAGGAGAAGCTAAATGAGAGCATACACGACGGCCATTGGGAGAGAGTCATGTAAAGCGATGAATGATAGAGCGATGGACAGCAGCCTGTACTGACAGGCGGCATGGAGAGCAAATAAACAGAGAAGGATGGGAAGGAGGATCGGAGGGAGACGAGGAAGAAGACACAGGAGACATGACAGACTGGGCAGAAAGAAGGGGAACCCCAGACAAGATTACCAGGAGGGGGGACCCTTCGGGACAGAACTCAAAGGAACAGAGGAGGGGGCGGTGGGCATGTCAGGGGTCCAAGGCCTGGAAACGGTTTTGAGTCTCAGGAAGGTGGGAAGGACAGGGAGAGGAAGAGCGCAACACGCGAGTATAAGAGACGTTAGCATAAGGTGGGAGCCGGCGAACTTGGCGCCTCGCTTCAGGAAAGGACAAACGCTCCAGTGCTTCAAGTTGAGGACGGCTGCCTTAAGCTTGTAATGTATACACACACGGGAGAAGGTAGAGTGGGCTTCACCGCAATTGAGGCAGCGAACCTGGGGAGAAGTGCACTCCGAGTTAGAGTGACCTTTGCCCCCAGACAAAGGACAGAGAGAGACAGTACTGGAGCAGCAGAGGACTCCATGCCCAAACCTCCAGCACCTATTACAGAGCCGAGGAGAGGGAACGTACTCTTGGACAGAGTACCTGGCACCAGCAAGAATGACAGAGGACGGAAGGGTTCTACCATCAAAGGTAATCTTCACAACCTGAAGGGGCTGACAGCAACGACTACGAGGGGGACGAGTAAACGTGTCTACCTGGAGGACAGAATGGCCTTGGGCTTCAAGGATATGCCGAATATCATCGTGGCAGTCGTGCAGATTCCGAACAGTGGTTGCAACATGGGGTGGGAGGAGAATAGTGCCAATATTGGCATTCAACCGAGTGTTCTTTGAGACCTGAACAGGGGTCTCGCCAAGGCAGGATAAGGCAGCCAAGCGGAAGGCTGCATCCTGAGAAGGAGCAGCAATGACACGTGTACAGAGACGGGTGGGGTTGAAGGTAACAGAGGCATCTACGGAATCAACAAGATGCCTATGAAGGGATAAATCGTCAGGAGGCATAGAATCAAGAGGGAGATCAAAGCATTTGTCCCACGAAGCAGGACCAAACAAGGCTTGATACGCATCAGTGTGGGAAGGAATCGAGCAAGTGCGGCCGTGGCGCAGACGGTGTTGAGAACCCCTAGAGAGAGAGGTGTTAAAAGGCGTAGTAGTCACAACGATTGACTGAGCCATGTCAGGGGACGAGGTGGTCATCACTGGGGGCTTGTGGCTCAACCCAACCACAGAGGAGGGAGGGGAGCCGAGGGAAGTAGTTAGGAGGGGTCAAAGTAGGAGCAAGGTCGGGGCCCAATGCAGCGGTGGCTACAGAGCCTGGTCTTCCAATACAGTCTGACTCGGGGCTTGGTCGCCCACCCCACGAGCCTGAGAGGGTACAAGAGGAACATTCAAAGACATAAATATGAAAAACACTTTCATTCACGAATGTGCCACCACACCCACCATGGAGCCACAATTAGAGGCAGGACACCCACAAGAAGCTATCGCCGATCATGCCGGGGCCCCCCTAGGGGTGCGTCGTGAGAATACGCCCACAAACGCCACCTTAAGAATGGTCAGTCTTTCGAGATCGGGTTCAGTGATGAAAGGGGGATTGACAATGAAAGGTTCCCCTCGCTCGAGACTTTGGGCACTACAGTTCGACGGGTGCAAGAGTATGCCTCCTCAAACACCCGGGCGTCAAAACAAAAGAAGGCCAAAAGAATGATAAAAACAGGCACAAGGTCGGCAGGAAATGACAACAAGAAAGGAGAAGAGGGGGGGGAGGGAGAAAAACAAAACAAAAGGAAAAGGAAAAGGCGTGAAGCAAAATTTGTGAGACAATAGCAGGAGCACAAGGATACAAAAGCACAGGGGACCGCCCTAAGGAGCATCACACTCCGGCAGCCGCCAACCAAGCCCCCTCACAGCAGCAACGAGCTGGACAGGGAGGGGGGTGTAACAACACTTAAGTAATTACCCAACTCCCACATCAGAGGGTTCCATGTAAAGTTCCACAGCCCCCATTCGCCCAAGGATGACAGCCTCCATCGCCCACCAAAGGTGAATATTGTTTATTTTGTTTGAATAAATATAATTCATAGGCAGACTGTGCCTACTTATGTGCAAGTCAACATAAGTAGGCACACCAAAATTCAAGAGACAATGAATAGAGGATGAAAAGTTTGAGAACCTTTCTATGCGTCCACAGTCCCTGTGGTGTAGTGGTTACGACGCTCACTTCGCGTTTCGCGAGTGCTTTGTCCTGGGTTTGCATCCTAGCTGGGGAGGATTTACTGGGCGCAAATCCTTAACTGTAGCCGCTGTTTAGCTCGACAGTAAAATGTGTACCTGGTTGTTAAACGATTTTTCGTGGGGCTGTATTCCAGGGAACATAGAATTAAGAACTTGCCCGAGATGCTACACGTACTAGTGGCTGTACAAGAATGTAAGAACTCATATATATAAATAAATAAAATAAATAGAAAGGGGGTCTCAGGTATTAGACGGGTCATCGCCCCCAGAGGGTAATGCCAACAGTTAAAAACACCCAAAAAGAGCACAGGCTCTGGTAACGAGTCCAACAGGTGTTTAAGATCAGGAAGAGAAAGCAGAATATGTCGGGGGAAGGGGGGAGGGGAGATAAATGAAACAGACTGCATACCATTTAGTCACAAAGATAAGAGCAGCAGAGGAATGAATGTCTGACTGAAAAAGCAGAGGGACAAAGGGAATATTTCGAACCAAGAGAGTGGCAAAGTTAGAGGTTCCAGCAAAAACTGGAGGGGAAAGAGGGAAAGGAAATGTTATTCCTTTCCCTCTTCTCCAGAGAAGTAGCCGGGACAAGCGCCATGCATCGGCTCCTGGTGGCATTCGCAAACTGTTAGTTGCTGGTTGAGCAAGAATGTTACAGAATCTAAGTAGTTCTCTGACCTGTGGTTAGTTATTTCCAGATAGATTTCTAGGTACAGTATATAATTATTTTTGCTATTCTCCATCTTAGACTAGTCATGTCAAAGTCTCCTAGGAAGATAATATCAGGTATTGGGTTCAGCAGATTATAGAAGGCATTCTCTATCTTGTTTACCTGTTCGGTGAATTCCTCAATTGTTGCCTCTGGCAGTTTGTATACTGTATTAGAATAATCACAAAGTTTATTTTACCTATTTTTACTCCCAGTGCCTCTACCACTTCATTTGTAAAATTAAGAAGCTAAAAGGATACCTAAAAATCTACTCTTCAATGTGACCTAATTACCCTATCACATTTGCTATATACAGTATAGTAACCAGATCTCACTGTCCATGAATTCCCCTGTATGGGCTTCTGTAAAAGCTCCAAATACTGAGTTTGACTCTGTGAGGAGACCATTTATGAATGGTACTTTGTTTTTTGCCTTCCTGTCAATGATTCAAAAGATCAGCGTAATATAATATTGACTAAATATAATTCTGCAGGTTGAGCAGGAATTTGTTACAGAATCTAAGTAGTTCTCCAACCTGTGGTTGGTTATTTCCAGATAGATTTCCTGATATACAAGTTTTATAATTTTTGCTATTCTCCATCTTAGACCGGGCCAGGCTAGTATATACATGGTTATACCAGGAAAATTTTGTTGCAAATGAGCGATCTGGAGACTAACACCAAGGAGGCCCAACACCTGGCGTGTCAATTTTAGACATAAGTTTTGTATCTTCTTGGATATTGCATGTACAGCATCCAATTCAGTGTCACTTTATATTAGTCTTCTCTTTTGTTTCATAATATATTCTTTGCAATATTCCTTAATTAATATTTTTAGACCAAAAAAAAATCTCTAAGTGTCCGGAGTCCAGCAACCTTAATCACTGAACTTATTAAATATTAAAGTTGTAACAAGTGATTACATTCATGTTCTAATCCATTTGTTACTTACCTAATGTATTTAATAGCAAAGAATTATGACTAAATAAGAGCCGTGGTAATATACTGATGGTTTCTGAGAAGATAATTAAAGAATGCTACATGAAGTGAATTTATTTGCCAATTAATATATCGCTTCTAGTTACAGTGAGTAAACAATAATTTTGCATGAAGAGAGAATCATCTCGCATTATAATACTGTATTATCGGGGCCATAGGAAAAAGCCAGGTATTACACCTTATTCTATCCATGTACTGCATTATGTAATATATATAAACAAACAATAACCCCACAGCATTCACATTCACAAACGACAAGAAATTAAACAATCAAAATAATATTGGCATCACCCCTACCTTGCAAAACATAGGTCTATTACGAGTATACATGCTAAATACGAAATAGTTAATCTTAGGCTTATACATTTAAATCCCACTTTTAATTAATAAGGAAACCCTTATAATAATTAAAATATTTGGCTCAGTTTAGGCTAACACCATGAATTAAATGCTCCCTGGGAAAATACAAACTCCGGACTCTTTTAACAAAAATGCGAAAACCTGGTGAAAAAAAGAGGAAGATAAATATAAATGCCAGATTGAAGTAAATATGTTTGCAAGATTCACGCTAATACAAATGCGCAAGTCAAGGAAATATATTTGCCAATTTTGACTAAAATAGCTGCTACTCATGCTAATAAATGTTTTTTTTATCATATTAGTTAACCCTTAGACAGCAGCTATGGAGAAATAGTCATACCCACCTATGTACAAAATTAAAAAAAAATTCCAACAAATAATTATTATAGAATTATTAATTTGTATGCAGACTGTTAGAAAAAACACGAAAAGTTAATATTTATCGTTTCACTAGGTGGAGACGCTCTGCAAGGCTGTGTCTGGTGCAGTACTAGCCTGGTGACTGACTATGCTGACTCTTTCCCTTTTATTGTCCGAGGTTTCACCGATTGTTTTATCACTCTTTTTTGTTTACATCTACAGAGAGCTTTAATATCCATATTTGCATCAAACATGTAAAACCCCGACAACATTTTTTTTTTAATCATATGATAATGCCTACATTTCGCTAGTAACTTTCATGACAATAACCACATTTGTGCAATGGAATGGCAGGATTTTTGTCATGGGTCAAGGTAAACGCCATTACACCCACATAGACCTATTATATCCATATTTGCATCATACATGTCAAACTCAGACAAAAAGTTTTTCTTTCCTCATGATTAACCTTAGACAGAGATACACCTTAGACACCCTATGCCCCTGTTACCTAGCAGTAAAATAGGTACCTGGGTGTTAGTCAGCTGTCACGGGCTGCTTCCTGGGGTGGAGGCCTGGTCGAGGACCGGGCCGCGGGGACACTAAAAAGCCCAGAGATCATTTCAAGTTAGATTCAAGATTCAAGAGATTATTGTCAACCTGTTGACTCATAGGGTAATGTGGAAATCATCATATGAAGAGTGAAAATTTTTTGTCTGGGTTTTTCATGTATGATGCAAATATGGATATAATAGGTCTATGTGGATCTAAAAAAATACTGCCATTTCCCTAGTAACATTCATGACAATAACCACATTTGTACAGTGAAATGGCAGGATTTTTTTTTCATGAGTCAAGGTAAATTACATTGCATCCACATAGACCTATTACAGTACTGTATATCCATATTTGCAACATACATGTAAAACCCGGACAATTTTTTTTTTTGCTCTTCATATGATAATACCCACACTACCCTGTGAATCAACAAATGAGGATAATCACTGTCTAAGGGTTAGTCATGAGGAAAGAAAACACTAGTCACTATTATACTTCAAATCAGTACTCAATAAGAGACAAAACAAATATATGAAAAACAAAAATACAGTATAAAAAAACTGGAAAACTGTTTAATCAAGAATACTCATGTGTCCAGATGTTTTTGAAATGGACTCATCTTGAGCACATCTCAAAATTTGTTCATACTTAAATGTTTAATAAAATGCTTAAAAATAACAGCGTTGAATGTAATGAAACGCCATTTTCTGGGCGAGTCCCTGAAGCTCCCTTGAGCTATCCAGGCTGATATGGATATATTAGCTTTCTGGCATCAGTCAATGTGCATGGAGTTCTTCCCTACCGGGGACCATGAGCCAGAACCTGGCCCCTCAGAGAGGCATGAGGAGCAATGGCCTATAGAAACCCCGGTGTGGTTGGGAGCATTCTATGTCTGCTATCGACCAGGTCTAGCACCCAGAAAGGTAGGTGCTCCAAAACAAATCCCTATTCTGTTGAAAATGTTACTACTGAAAGCCGAATGAGAGGACAGAACTCCCCAAATGAAAATTAGCAAATGAGCATGATGTCATCACGTTGCCGCGCCGCTGTCTGCTCAATCCCCCCTCTCCGAGAGGAGGAAAGGTAAGCCCCAGACCCTCACGTTGGCGATCCACCTTTCAATTCTTAGGCTGGATGTCAAAACACATGAAAAACACCGCCGACAGGAGGGAGGGAGGGATGCCAGGGAGCCTCCGGGACTCATTCAGAAAATGATGTTTCATTGCATTCAATGCTGGTTTTCTTGGGGGAGCCCCGTCTGCTTCCCATAGTTAACTACCCAAAGACAAGGAAAAAACAGGGACTTACCCAGGTAGCAGTCAGTCCTTACTCTCTAACGCGAAGTTGAAACAACTGGCTGCAACTGCCAACCCAACGCAACGCAGGCCCTATTAGGTCCAGGGACACTGACAAGGTAGCTGGTAGTGAGCGACCAGGACCCTGATCGACCTCCAAAAACTCCCGTACCTGAATGTCAACCCAAGACATGTTGCCAAAGACGGCAGCCAAAGCAGCAAACTTACGAACGTTGTGGGCACGAGGATAGACCACAGGCTGGCTAGACATGATATCCCTGCAGATGACCTGGAAGACCCAAGCCCGGGAACAGGATGGGGGGAAACCGGGTCAATCCAAAGCGCATCCCCAGCCACCGAAGCCGTGGCGCGCAAATAATGGTGGGGAGCCGCAACCAGACACAATACATGATGCGCCCCCTGCCTGACCAACTAAGCATCATCAACCCAAGGACCCCTCCAAAAAGCTGCAGTCTTATTCTTCACCAGAAAAGGAGGAGATGGCAGCAACCAAACACATTTACCACCAGGAACAAAAGAGCAGGAAACCCCTGTGCTGGAGGAGAGCATGATGCTCCCCAACCCGACCTCCAGAGGCCAATATTAACAGGGGAAAAAAAAAGAGCCACAGAAAAACAGTCCTGAACCGAAGGGGCTACAACAAACTGAGAAGAGTGAAAGAGTGAAAAGAGAGCACCCAGTCCAAAGACCAGGAAGGCTCAGGCAGTGCATGAGCAGGTCAGAGGTGAAACAATGCACGAGACAGCTTGTGAAATGGAGCGGACGAAACATCAATACCGAATGCAAGCTGGATCGGCTCCGCCAGTGCCGGACGATACGAGCCAACAGTATTCGGCATAAGATGACGGTCTTGGAACAACCATGAAAGGAAGGACAAAACAACCCTATCAGAGACAGAAGTACACCTACACAGTGACAGGAAAAACCTGAAGGACCGCCAGGAAACTTCATACTGCCGCCTAGACGAAGCATGCAAGTAGGAGACCAACAACGAAGCTACCTATGCTCTATACAAGTTGTGATAGACTCGAGTCAGAAACTCCAGACCTGAAGACTCAAGGGGAAGAAAGAATCAGCCACGTAACAGGCTGGACCGATCTGCTGAAAGAGGCAGAGCAGCGGGAAGACCCTCGGATTCAGACACTGAGCAAGCAGCGCCTGAAACCAAGGCTCGGCCGGCACCAAGGAGCCAGAAGAACAACTCTCCCCTGGTAAGTCTTCAAGCGAGCCAGGACCTGGAGCAACAGCTGAACCAGGGGGAAAAAGGTACAGGTAACCCCACCTCGCGCAGTCCTGCCTGAAGGCATCGACCCCAACGGCCTCGCAGTCGGGGAAGGGCGCCATGTATACTGGGAGATACCTTGACCACACTGACACGAAGAGGTCCACCTCCTGAGTCCCGAACGTTCGGCAGAATCAACTGAACGAGTTGGCGTTGACCGTGCACTCCATGGAAAGAGGGACTGAAGCGGGACAGGCCGTCCGCCAGGACACTGGAAATTCCCGAATGTGAACCGCCTGGAGAGCCAAACGCTGAGAACTCAGCAGACGAGTCACCTGAAGCAATCAGCCCCAAAGAGCCAAGGACCGCATCGAACCCTCTGCGGTTCAGGCAATGAACCACTAGGAAACAGTCTGAATGGAGCTGGATTGTTAATCCCTGAATCCTCCAGAGTGACATCCACTCAGCCGCAAACTCCCGCACAATGCTGTGATCCCGACAGGGACAGATCCCACCGCCCCTGGCCGGCTTGGAGAACACTGGTCACAAATCTCCAGCCAAGAGATGACGCGTCCGTGAACACATCGAGAGAGAGCTCGGGTAGGTGCCAAGGCACCGAACCCAGCGGTCGCGAGAGAGGCGGAAGGAACGTTCCTGAAGGAACCAGAACAGCCGACGAAGTCACACCTGACCCGGCGGGTAGACCATCAAGGCAAAGTTCAGGCTACCGCACAATCCCTCGAGCAACCGCCGAGTAACCCGGGAGCCCCTCAGGAAAAGACGAAGGTGCGAATGCAGGTGAAGCAGAGCCGTTTGAAGAAGAGACAAAGAAGCGGTCCAAGCATCCCACCAGTCATGACCGAACCTGAGAGGGAACCAGATGGGACTTCCGCCAGTGCACCACGAACTCAAACCCGGAGAGCTGGGAAAGAACCAAATCCCTGTCAAGCGGACTGGCTGGGAGCCCAAACTAGCCAGTTGTCGAGATAGGCCAGAACCCGAACACCAACAGATGCAGGCAAGCCACCATGACCCAAGTAAGGCATGTGAAAATGCAAGGTATCAGATTCAAGCCGAATGGAAAGCAACAAATGCGGTAACTCTGATGCCCAACAACAAAACGGAGCCAGTCCCTAAACCTCGATGAATAGGGACATGCAGTACATGTCCTTGAGGTCCAGGGACACCATCCAAGCATCTGGCTCTAAAAGAAGACGGACTTGGAACAGAGTAGTCATCCAAAAGGAGGGGCAATTAATCCATGGGTTCAGACAGGACAAGTCCAGAATGAACCAGAGGTCCACCCAGTCCTGTTTTGGGACCGGAAACAGGCAGGAAACCCACCTGAGAGACGAGGTCATCTCGACCACCCCCAAGCAAACCCACTCCAAGATGACCCGACGGAGTTCAGGAGAAGAGGTCTGCCCTGCCAGCCCCGAACCTCCCCCCCCCCCTAGATAATAAACGAGAGGGTCTTATAACAATAATGAGAGAAATTATAGCGAGAGCTGATAAAGATAGATCACAACTGTTGGTAGTCAGCGACTTCAACCTGAAATCCATAGACTGGGAGGCATATGAAGCTAGAACAGAGGATTTTTGGACTTGTAGATTTGTAAACCTCATCCTGGAAACATTCATGTTTCAACATGTTAAACAAGCTACGAAGATGAGGGAAGGGGATGTTCCTTCCATCTGGATTTGATATTTACCAGGAAAGTGGAAGAGATATTTAACATTCAGTACCTTCCTCCCTTGGGTAAAAGTGACCATGTCTTTGGGAATAAAGTATGCAATGCATTATAATTTGGAAGAAAATGAGGTTGAAGCAGTTGAAAAACCTAATTTCAGGAGAGGTCATTATGGGGAACTCAGACATTTCTTTATGGAATTTGACTGGAAAGACTTACTGCTAGACAAGGAAGTAAATGAGATGTATGTCAAGTTTTGTGAAATATATGATAAAGGCACAAAAAATTTGATACAAAAGCAGAGATGCAGAACTAAGAAACAGGATTGGTTCAACAGAAATTGCGAGAGGGCCAGAGACCAAATGACACAAAAATGGAATCAATATAGGAGGCCAAACTCCCAAACATACCAGCGATATACAGATGCAAGAAACAACTACATGGCAGTGAGGAGAGTAGCAGAAAGAAATTCTGAAAAAGGGATTGCAGACAAATGTAAAACAGAACCAGGTCTATTCTATAAATTCATTAACAACAAATTGCAGGTAAAGATAATATTCAAAGGTTGAAAATGAGAAATAGATTCATGGAAAATTAAAAGGAAATGTGTGAAACATTAAACAAAAAGTTCCAGTGTGTTTGTACAAAATGAAATCTTCAGGAACCAGACACAAGACACAGGAATTGATAAAATCGATAGGGAAGATTTCCTGAGACCTGGAACTTTAAGAACAAGAGGTCATAGATATAAACTAGCTAAACACAGATGCCGAAGAAATATAAGAAAATTCACTTTCGCAAACAGAGTGGTAGACGGTTGGAACAAGTTAGGGGAGAAGGTGGTGGAGGCCAAGACCGCCAGTAGTTTCAAAGCGTTATATGACAAAGAGTGCTGGGAAGACGGGACACCACGAGCGTAGCTCTCATCCTGTAACTACACTTAGGTAATTACACTTAGGTAATTACAATAAGAATTCCAGAAAACAACATAAAGCACATAAGAGGTGTCTAGAGACGAAGTGGGAAAAAAGGCTCAAGAAGCTAAGTAAGAAAGCAGTTGGTCCAGATGGAGTTTCACCATGGGTTCTGAGGGAATTTGCATCAGAGCTCAGCATTCCACTTCAACTGATTTTTCAGGCATCCCCGTGTAAAGGAGTTGTAGCTGATGTGTGGAAAAAGGCGAACATTGTTCCAATCTACAAAAGTGGCAGCAGGGAAGACCCCCTCAATTATAGACCTGTATCATTGACAAGTGTAATAGTTAAAATATTGGAAAAAATAAAACTAAATGGGTAGAACATCAGGAAAAAACGATATAATGTCAGACAGACAGTATAGTTTTCGATCTGGAAGATCCTGTGTAAAGAATTTACTCAGTTTCTATAATCGAGCAACAGAGATTTTACAACAAAGAGATGGTTGGGTTGACTGCATCTATCTGACAGAGTTCCACATAAAGAGATTGTTCTGGAAACTGAAACATATTGGAGGGGTGACATGTAAGCTTCTAACATGGATGAAAAATTTCCTGACAGAAAAATGAGTGCTGTAATCAGAGGCAATGTATCAGATTGGAGGAATGTCATAAGTGGAGTACCACAGGGTTTAGTTCTTGCACCGGTAATGTTCATTGTCTACATAAATCATCTACCAGTTGGAATACAGAATTATATGAACATGTCTGCTGATGATGCTAAGATAATAGGGAAGATAATAATCGTAGATGATTGTCATGCCCTTCAAGAAGACCTGGACAAAATAAGTACATGGAGCAACACTTGGCAAATGGAATTTAACCCCTTAACTGTGTGGCCTCCAAATATGACACCCCCCCCACAGTGCGCAGGAAATAAAATCTCGGGAAAAACTCCTTTTCTGTTTTTAAAGTGTCAAAAATCCTTCCCTGAGTGAGGGTATAATAACAGAAGGTCGAAATTGTAAGTACTTTAGCTGCTATGGGGTCCGTAAGTTCGTGCGTGATGTCATCATTCCCTGGTCGCCCGTGGCGTACGCCCCCAGGGCCGGTAGGGCGCTTGGGGCAGGATGCACGAGTTGCCGTGTATATATTTTGTTCATTTTCTGCACACAGTTCCAAATACATTTTATATGCTTTTACGTGCCAATCCTATGTATAATGAACACATACACTATATTGGCAGTAAAAACATCCATACTGTCCGAAGACACGTTACGTGCATGACATGTGGACACATACCCAGCACATATTTCCATTGTATTATGCTAATTTATGTATATATATATATATATATATATATATATATATATATATATATATATATATATATATATATATATATATATATATATATAATATATATATATATATATGTCGTACC
>WNGS01161107.1:933564-948081 GCA_020271785.1 Procambarus virginalis | reverse complement strand
GTTTCTGGGAGTTCTTTTGAGCCAATGTTGCCTCCTCACTCCTGCCCTTTCCCATGATGTGGGTTGGTTGCAGATACATGCTCAAGTCTGCAACCTTGTAGAAGACAAAGTGGTTTTGGTCTCTGCTGTTTCTGCATCATTGGCCTTCCTTAAGTTGTGTGCTCAGATCCTTTGGGAGGCGGTCTCTTTGTTTTTCACCTCCTGTCTCACGTGTTGGCAGGCTGTGCTGGCCCAGGCTTTGGACTTGGCATATGTATTTCTGCTTCTTTTTGTTTCCTGAGGATGTGGCTTCTCAGTTTTTGTTAGCTGCGGCTGCTGCTTGTCAACCTGTGGCAGACTTGTGTTTTTGGGGTGATTGTTCTCGCCTTCTCCGTTGGTTTGATTGAGCCAGGGTGTCGCCTGTTGTTGGTCAGGTCCTCCATGATGCTAGTTTCTGGGTTGGATGTTGTCCTCAGGCCTTGTCCTCTTCATCTGGTCAGTGTCATGCTCCCTTTGATCGAATGGCTGGCTCTAGAGTTTCAAGCCAGCCTTTGGCCTGAAACTTTGTCTTTGGGTAGGGCCAGCCCTTTTGTGGGTCGCCCTTTTGATGGGGTGGTTGGTGGGAAGCTGGCTCAGTTTGCCTGCTCTTGGTCCACCGATTTGTGGGCTTTTTGGGTCGTTTCGCAGCCTGCAGTGAAGTCCGTCCTTCTTCGGGGGGTTTGACCTTTCGGGGCAGACCCCATGCCCCTTGCCTTCATTGGGTTATCTCGGAGAGGATAGCTTCAGACGGTCAAAACGACTTTCTCTCTCTTTGGTGGGTTTTTCACCCATTTCCGGTACTGAAATGGGATTCTTCAGATCTTCAGCTCATTCTCGACTTATCCAGGTTGAACCAGTTCGTCATGTGCCCCTCGTTTCAGATAATTACATTGTCCCAGGTCCGGTTTGAGAACAAGTCGGGCTCTTGGATGATCTCTGGACCTCCAGTACATGTATTAGCACGTTCCTATCCATCTGAGGATCAGGGTTTGGTTAGGTTTTGTCATGGGGCTGCAGGCTTTCCACTTTCAAGTTCTACCATATGGGTCTAAATCTGGTACCTCGTGTTTTAGCACGTTTAACTCTGATTGTGGCGGTCCTTCTTCGGTTTTTAGGTGCTCAGGTGTTGGTCTACCTTGACGACTGGCTGGTGTGGGCTCCCAGCCAGTCTGCATGTCTGCTAGCCAGGGATCTGGCATTCCCAGCTCACCAGGTTTGGGTTCCTGGTGAACTAACAGAAGTTCCCAGTTGATTCCGTCCCTAGTTCAGATCTGGTTGGGCCTAGTTTGGGACTCCCAGTTGGTGTCACTGCCTCCTGCAGCCTTGCTCTGGCTGCAGCACTGTCTGTTAGTAGATTGCAGAAGCCTCAACTTTGTCTTTGGGTAGGTAAGGTTTGACTTCAGAGGTTGTTTTGGTTTCTTCGGGGCAGCCCCTTTAGACTCTCACGATCACTGGGTGTGGACTCCTGGGTGCCATGCTCTGGCTGCTGCGTTGCCTGCATCCTCGTTGGGCTTTTTAGGGTTTGGTTCCCTGGTGCCTTTCTCCACCCCTCACTCGGCATCTTCACAGGCGCCTCGGCTTTTGGACCGGCGCTCACCAGTCCAGCCAGGGTTGTTGGCCTCTTCCCCCTTCGTCGGTCGCACAGTATGCTTTGAGAGTTTGCGGCTGTGTGGCAGGTGCTACAGAGAGTGCAGATTCCTCCTGGCGCTGTTATCCTGCTCCATTCAAACTATTCTCCCCATGGTTCATTGTCTCAACTTGGGGAGAGGGGAAGGGACGGGGATCTCTTCAGTTCCTGTCTCTTAAAAGTACCACTCTCTTCGAGTAGCTCATCTGCCGAGTTCGGGGTTTGGCTCTTTGTCATTCATGTTTTGGGGTGTGCAACATTGTGGCCAACAGTCTTTCTGGTTCCTTCCTGTCTCCATGGGAGGCGCCTTTGTTGCCACTTCCTTCCTCTGGCTTTCCCGGATGTCGGACTCTTCACGTCAGTGTGGTCTCAAGAGTTTGAGTTCTTTTCTTTCTTTCTTCTGCTCGGTTTACAGTGGCGTCTTCAGTCCAGGATTGTTTTTTTGAAGGCTTTGTATTTTATTTATATGGCCTTTGATTGTCCAGTGAGTGAGCTTCATGCTATTCTTCAGTGTTAGGGGTTTTGTTACTTTGGCCCTGGTAGGTGCTTTGCACCCAGCTCTTTTTTCGACGAAGAATGAGTCGGCTGGCTTCCGTTGGGGTCCTTTGATTGTGTATTCGTGGTTGGTTCGGCTGGGGATGCATCATGTGCTTTGTCCAGGTGGCAGCTCTTTGCTACTACCTTTTTGCCACTAGTTCTGCTTTGGTAGACTCTGTAGGTTGATCTGGTTTCCCCGGGTTCCCTGTTGCAGGGCTTGTATTTCTCAGGTCATCTGTAGTGTCATTAAATCTAGACAGCCTGCGGACTTTGTTCCCATAATGTATGCCGCTCTGACAATTGTGTTTGCTAATACATTACAGTGTGTCCTTATTTGAATGAGTTATATGGGGCGAGGCCAATTCATTCCTCTGCGGAATTTGTTCTACCCGTCAGCCCCAGACTGTCTCGCCCCTCCATGTGAAAAAAAAACAGAAGTCCTACATCCACTATAAACAAACCCCCCCCAAAAAAAAACATAAAATCTGTTTGTTATATATTTATCATTTTGAACATGACACATAATAGAACCATCATTAGTGAACAATTCCATATGAAAATCATATTTCTGTAGCTATTATTGGAGGCCACAAATATGATGTACTGGCCTTTATTTCTATAAGCCAACTGTATCAATCTTGGTATAAATATTAATAAAAAATAAATTTTTTATGAATTCTTCATTTTCATCATAGCATTTGATAGAGCAATTATTGTACTTACAAACAATTTGGTTAAAAATGTTACGTACACTGCATACAGGTATAAGCATTATTAAATCCAATCAAGTGAAATCACCGAATTTTCAACAAACAGATGAGAGGAGGGGTGGTTGGCGGTCCGCCGGTAATTACCCAAGTGTAGTTACAGGATGAGAGCTATGCTCGTGTTGTTGTCCTGTCTCTCCAGCACTCTTTGTCATATAACGTTTTGAAATTATTGACAGTTTTGGCCTCCACCACCCACGGTGGTCATGGAGGGGGGGGTTGTGGCCAACTGTTGGTAGTCAGGTGCGGGGAGGTGGGGGAGGGGGGCAGATCAGAACATATATTCATTATCTTGAGATTACCTTGAGATGATTTTGGGGCTTAGCGGCCCGGTCCTCGTCTAGGCCTTCTTTTTGTTACCCCCCCCCCCAGAAAGCAGTCCATATCAGCTGTCTAACTCCCAGGTACCTATATACTGCTAGGTGAACAGTGGCATCAGGGTGAAAGAAACTCTGCCCATTTGGTTCCGCCTTCACTGGGGATCGAATTCGGAACCTCAGGACTACGAATCCATAGCGCTGTCCAGTCAGCTGTCGGGTCAGGTGAATACAAACAAAACACTGTTGAATTTCTGCAACAAAATTGTAAATTTTTCCTCCTAACTTATCAGGATGACTAATCACCTATCTGAACACAACATTTTATCTATTTATCTCAGTCCCGAGGGGTTCAGATAGCATGTGACTGACTATAAAACCATTCAAAGACATTAAAATATTTAAGTAAAAATGTATTTGCAGCAACTCCCTCCACACTGTTTGGCTGGAGCACACTGCCATGGCGAGTACACTGTCAGCGCCTGAATATTACCACACTTCGTGCCCCAACCATGGCAAAGGTATGTCACATGCAATATTTTTTTGGGGTGGAGCCCCCTTGACGGTATCATACACTGATTCAGTGCCAAACTACTAGGTGCCATCATTCGTGGAGTTCTATTGGCTTACCAGGGACCATGAGCCAGAATCTACGCTCTGCAGGTGAGCTTATGTGATCTGGTGTCTCTTTTGGCAAGGCGCTGGTTCGTGGTTTTTGGATGAGTGTTGGGGATTGGTTGTGGCGTTTTGTTTAGCCCATTGCGTGCTTCTTCCCATGACCTTCCTTGTCAATCTGTGTTATTCGTTTCACGGTGGGTCACGGCCCCGTCTTTTGAGATCTTTTTTTAGTCTTCCATGCCTTTGTCTTTTCTTGCCTCGTGATACTCAGTCCTTGACCGTCGTGCAGTGCCTGGCTGAGCCTTTCCATATACAGTACATTGTATTCTCTGTGTGTAGTAGGTCATGTCATTTCGTTCCCGATGCTGCCTATTTTCTTTGTTCTTCATATTGCTTCTTCACTCTTGTCCCTAGCTGCTGGTGTTTGAACTGTCTTTCTGGTCTTTTTCTTGCGTTTTTCCATTTTTCCTCATTCTCTACTACACGTTGTTGTAATTACCTAAGTGTAGTTACAGGATGAGAGCTACGCTCGTGGTGTCCCGTCTTCCCAGCACTCTTTGTCATATAATGTTTTGAAGCTACTGATGGTTTTGGCCTCCACCACCTTCTCACATAACTTGTTCCAACCATCTACCACTGTTAGCGAAAGTGAATTTTCTTATATTTCTTTGGCATCTTTGTTTAGTTAGCTTAAATCTATGACCTCTTGTTCTTGAAGTTCCAGGTCTCGGAAAATCTTCCCTATCGATTTCATCAATTCCTGTTACTATTTTGTATGTAGTGATCATATCACCTCTTTTTCTTCTGTCTGCTAGTTCTGGGATATTTAATGCCTCTAACCTCTCCTTGTAGCTTTTGCCCTTCAGTTATGGGAGTCACTTAGTAGCATGTCTTTGCACCTTTTCTAGTTTGTTGATGTGCTTCTTAAGATATGGGCACCATACAACTGCTGCATATTCTAGCTTTGGCCTAACAAAAGTCGTGAGCAACTTCTTTATTAATATTTCGCCATCCATGTATTTAAAAGCAATTCTGAAATTAGAAAGTGTGGCATAGGCTCCTCGCACAATGTTCTTTATGTGGTCCTCAGGTGATAGTTTTCTATCTAGAACCACCCTTAGATCCCTTTCTTTATCAAAATTCTTTAAGGATTTCTCACATAATTTATAGGTTGTGTGGGGTCTGTGTTCTCTTATTCCACATTCCATAACATGGCATTTATTCACATTAAATTCCATTTGCAAAGTGGTGCTCCATATACTTACTTTGTCCAGGTCTTCTTGAAGGGCATGACAATCATCTAAGTTTCTTATCCTTCCTATTATCTTAGCATCATCGGCAAACATGTTCATATAATTTTGTATACCAACTGGTAGATCATTTATGTAGACAATGAACATCACTGGTGCAAGAACTAAACCCTGTGGTACTCTACTTGTGACATTTCTTCAGTCCGATACATTGCCTCTGATTACTGCCCTCATTTTTCTATCAGTCAGAAAATCTTTCATCCATGTTAGAAGCTTACCTGTCACCCCTCCAATATTTTCCAGTTTCCAGAACAACCTCTTATGTGGAACTCTGTCAAAAGCCTTTTTTAGGTCCAGATAAATGCAATCAACCCAACCATCTCTTTCCCGTAAAATCTCTATGGCTCGATCATAGAAACTGAGTAAATTCGATACACAGGATCTTCCAGATCGAAAACCATACTGTCTGTCTGATATTATATCATTTCTCTCCAGGTGTTCTACCATTTAGTTTTTATTATTTTTTCCAATATTTTCACTATTACACTTGTCAGTGATACAGGTCTATAATTAAGGGGGCCTTCCCTGCTGCCACTTTTGTAGACTGGAACTATGTTAGCCTGTTTCCACATGTCTGCTACGATTCCTGTACACAGGGATGCCAGAAAGATCAGGTGAAGTGGAATGCTGAGCTCAGATGCACATTCCCTCAGAACCCATGGTGAAACTCCATCTGGACCAACTGCTTTGTTCTTACTTAGCTCTTTTAGCATATTTTCCACTTCATCTCTAGATACCTCTATATGCTCTATGTTGTTCTCTGGAATATATATTATGTCTGGTTCTCTGAAGATCTCATTTTGTACAAACACATTTTGGAACTTTTTATTTAATGTTTCACACATTTCTTTTCATTTTCCGTGTATCTGTCCCCCATTTTCAACCTCTGAATATTATTCTTTACCTGCAGCTTGCTTTTAATGAATTTATAGAAAAGACCTGGATCTGATTTACATTTGTCTGCTATACCGTTCTCAAAGTTTTTAGAAAGAAATTCCATTTTTGTGGTGATTTTTTGCTTTTTGAACATAAAACTGATTTATATATCATGCCATGGGTCCCAGAAAGTCAGTGGTAAGGTTCAACATATGAAAACACATGTAAGAATGACCATAGAGGAAAAACAAGAGGTCATAGGTAAGCATGAAAATGGTACTAGCTAAGTGTTTTGTTGTTGAACTAGCTAAGCAGTACAATAAATCTTCAGAGGAGGAGGTGGCGGCATTAGAGATGTCCCTCCTCATTACTTAAGAAAATGTGTGCAGTATGGGAAGGANCCTTTGCTAATTTATCCGGATTAATGTTTTTAATCTGTAATGATTATTTATGCTGTGTGTGTGCTTTTGTCTGTGGCTATCCCTTCCAATCATTTTGTATTTATTTATTTATATATACAAGAAGGTACATTGGGTTTAAGGCCACCCCGGCCGGACGGGCTTTTAAGATGCATTGATGTTTAAACATTCTTCCAAAACCACTAGCATGCATACCATTCCGGGCAGCCTTTCCCTTCCATGTGCAGACGAGGAGTCACAATAACGTGGCTGAAATATGTTGACCAGACCACACACTGAAGGGACGACGACGTTTCCCTTTCATTTCCTGACCCTAACTGGTAAGGTCCACCCTCTTCCTCTTCGGGGTGGACCTTCGAGTCCCTAGTGGTGTTTACCACGTCGCCTAGAATCACTCGACCTTTAATGATATTTACGTGGCGCCTTATGGTCCCACCTCCTTGGAGGTGGGACCATAAGGCCACGTCCTACGCATGTTTTGGAGGACCACGTTCTACGCATGTTTTTGGAGGACCACGCTCTACGCATGTCTTTGGAGGACCACATTCTACGCATGTTTTTGGAGGACCACGCTCTACGCATGTCTTTGGAGGACCACGTTCTACGCATGTTTTTGGAGGACCACGTTCTACGCATGTCTTTGGATATTGGAGGTCCGAGGGCACGTTTTTTGGACTTGAAAGGTCCAAGGCCACGTCCTACGCATGTTTTGCATAACTGCTATACGTTCGTGGACCGGTTTGGCATCACTACATAGCCCAAATAGGTCCCGACTGGGTATGGGGTACACGATAAATGAATTAACATTAACGGCAATAATAAAAATATCAATCAGTTGGGTTCGTTCGTTCCCGACTTAGTCGGGAATACCGGGCGAGTCAGTAATGGTTGAGCATGTTGCCTTTCACCTATTGCCGCTGTTCACCTAGCAGGAAATAGGTACTGTGTTAACTGTTGTAGGGTTAGTCAGTAGTTCGACCTTTGGAGGACCTCGAAATATGTATATTTATTTATAAATGTGTGTAAATAAATAACTAAATAAATTACATCGTTGTACATAAAGTTGTGAGATTGCATACATTGGTGATGTTACATTCTTACGAAGCCACTAATGAAGCCGCATAACGTTTCGGGCAAAGCTAACAATAAATGATTAACAGATATATATTTTTACAGAATGTGAATTCAACATTCACATTCACAGGGAGCCGGTCGGCCGAGCGGACAGCACGCCTGGGCAGAGTTTCTTTCACCCTGTTCCCCTGTTACCTAGCAGTAAAATAGGTACCTGGGTGTTAGTCAGCTGTCACGGGCTGCTTCCTGGTGGTGGAGGCCTGGTCGAGGACCGGGCCGCGGGGACACTGAAGCCCCGAAATCACCTCAAGAAACATAATAGCTACATTATAAAGTGATCGAATAGATTACTGATGAGATTATTTTTATTTATTTATTTATTTATTTATTTATTATTTATTTATTTATTTATTTATTTATTTATTTATTTATATAACAGTTCTTACAGTCTTGCAGCCACTAGCACGCACAGCGTTTCCGGCAAGTCCTTAATCCTAATTTTCACACACACTTCCCCCAGTTCCCCACACTTTGACAGCTCGGAACAGCTGTCAAACTCCCAGGTACCTAATTACTGCTAGGTGAACAGGAGCATCAAGGTGAAAGAAACTCTGTCCATTTGTTTCCGCCTCCCGCCGGGGATCGAACCCGGACCCTTATTAGGACTACAAACCCCGAGCACTGTTCACTCAGCCGTTAGATCCTCTAAAGTACTTAATTGCCTTAGGTACTAAATTGGGTTAGTGAAGCACAAGATACAGTGAGAGATAATGGCACAAGGTAGGACACTGAGGATTAAATTATGGGTACTTTCTTATTCGATTTTTGAATAAAGATTGGATAATATTTTTAGTTCATTTGGGAGGAAGTTCCATTTAATAGGATCTTTATTTGAATGGAGCTTTGGACAGGTTTAGTCTGACTAGGCATATATATACAGGTTGCCTGTCCCCGATAAAATGCCTTATTATTATTATTATTATTTTCCTGAATTTACCTGAGGGCCACAGTGGCCTCGAAAAGGACAGGAATCCAGCGGCTTGTCGAAGGTCCCCCCCAGTTGCCTTGATAATATTTTCCAGTTGTAGCAAAACTAATTTAACAGTTTTGGCATTTACGGCTTCGGCGGGTAGGCGGTTCCACGGGTTAACAACCCTGTGGGATGAAAAAGCATCTCGTGTTCTCAGTTTTACATTGTGGCTGTTGAGCTTGAAACTGTTGCTCCTTGTTTGTGTTACATTAGACCTTTAGAAGAAATTTTCCTGATCAACATCCACCAAATTGCTCAATATTTATTTATTTATTTAATTATTTATATACAAGAAGGTATTTTGGGTTTATGAGAGTACATAGCATTGGTGATTTTACATTCTGGTAAAGCCACTAACACTCATAGCGTTTCGGGCAGGTCCTTAATCTAACAGATATGTTTAATTATGTAATTTGTAGCAAAATTGAAAAGTGTTAACAGGTATATTGTAAGAAAATTTGAAGAACATTAGTAGGTATATTAGAGTGAAATTAGAGTGAAGTCGCAGTCTCCGTGGTGTAGTGGTAAGACACTCGCCTGGCGTTCCGCGAGCGCTATGTCATGGGTTCGTATCCTGGCCGGGGAGGATTTACTGGGCGCAATTCCTTAACTGTAGCCTCTGTTTAACGCAACAGTAAAATGTGTACTTGGATGAAAAAACGATTCTTCGCGGCAGGGGATCGTATTCCAGGGACCTGCCCGAAACGCTACGCGTACTAGTGGCTGTACAAGAATGTAACAACTCTTGTATATATCTCAAAAAAAAAAAAAAAAAAAAAAAAAAAAAAAAAAATTGAGGATTATCATCAAGCACATTGTAGCATAATTTGAGGATTATTTCTAGGTACATTGTAGTAAAATTTGCATTCAACCATGATATAAGATGATGGCAGTGAATACAACGTTGAAGATGTATAGATTAGCACAGTGGGTAGCACAAGATACAGGGCGAGTTTAAGGCACTAGGTAGGAAACAGAGGATGAAATTAGGTACTTTTTTGTTTTACTTTTGAATAAGGCGTAGGTTGGACAACTTTGTAATTCTTTGGGTGTTAAAAATGAGTGAGTTCAATAGATTAGGTCCCTTTATTTGCATAGTGTTTACACAGATTTAATTTGACTCTAGGGATATCAAAGTTATTTATTTCTGGTGTGGTGATTATGGGTTCTATTGCATCTCTCAAGGAAGAGTTTCAGATCAGGATTTTCATGCATATGTAATTGGTACAAGAGAATGTGTGGAGTAAGTTTATGTTTAGCATGTTTAGGGATTTAAACAAGGGGGCTGAGTGTTGTCTGAAACTCTGAAAATAGAGTTTGTTGTTGTTCTGATAGCAGAGTTTTGCTGGGTGATGATGGGCTTGAGGTAGTTTGCAGTGGTTGAACCCCATACATAGATACCGTGTGTAAGATGAGATAGATTAGCGCGTAGTATAATGAGAGGAGAGCAGAGTTTGGAACATAATATCTGATTTTAGAGAGTATACCAATTGTATTTGATACTTTCTTAGTTTTGTGTTGTATGTGGGTGCTGAAGTTGAGTCTCTTGTCTACGTATAGGCCAAGGAACTTTCGATCATTTTTATTGCTGATGTTAACATTGGAATTGTCGATTTGCTTCCAAATAAAATGTTTTCTATGTTTAGTGTGAGTTTGTTGGTTGACATTCATTAATGGATTTTTTAATTCATTATTTACAACATTATTTATTGTGTGTGGGGGTTGGGGTCTGAGTAGATGAAGGTAGTATCGTCAGCAAATAGTTTAATAATGTTAGAGACGTTAGGCAGATCATTAATTGATGTATATAAGAAATAGGAGAGGTCCAACTGGGGACTCAATGAAGAGTCCAATTGGGAACTCATTTTTGTCAAATGCTGTGTAAATTATATCAAACAGACTAATAATTGCATCGTCGGTATTCTTATGGGAACGGAAGCAAAACTGACAGGGACTTAGTATGCTGAATTTTACGAGGTATAGGAGTAGACCCCAACCTCAGACCTGTTTATAAATAATTTGTTCAAATATTTTTGATAATATAAGTAGATTTGATATTGGTCTTTAATTGTTTATGTCTGCAGTTTATTTTAAAAGTTTCAATGAGATCATGGCTTGTTTTCAGTGTTGTTAGCCCTGTGGCCCTCTCGTTCCTGATATGAGAGAGGACTTGGAATGATTTTTGTTGCCCGGTGTTGCACGTTCTCCAGAGCAGCTATGTCCCTTTGAAGATGTGTTCTCCATGCTTTGATACAGTAATCCAAGTGGGGCATCACCAGAGATTTACATCCTCCTTTCCTTAAATTCAAAGGTACACTTGATTATTCCAAGGGTTTGGTTGTAGTACTACTACTATTCCGAGTGGTGGTGATGGTGGTAGTAGTAGTAGTACTACTACCACTATAATACAGTGGTATGATACATGATGATACAACTACCATTTCTTACTCTGAATGATACAGTGAATAGTAGTACAGTAGTAGTAGCAATTTACTATGGAACATGGAACCATGGAACAGCTTACCCGGCGAAGGCATAAATGTCAAAAAGTGTTAACTTTTAAAGTATAGCTGGAAAAGATCAAGACTAATTTTTTTTTTTTTTTTTTTTTTTTTTTTTTTTTTTTTTTTTTTTTTTTTTTGAGATATATACAAGAGTTGTTACATTCTTGTACAGCCACTAGTACGCGTAGCGTTCGGGCAGGTCCCTGGAATACGATCCCCTGCCGCGAAGAATCGTTTTTTCATCCAAGTACACATTTTACTGTTGCGTTAAACAGAGGCTACAGTTAAGGAATTGCGCCCAGTAAATCCTCCCCGGCCAGGATACGAACCATGACATAGCGCTCGCGGAACGCCAGGCGAGTGTCTTACCACTACACCACGGAGACTGTTAATAGGGGGAGGGACTTCAACAAGCCGCCGGCTTCCTGTCCTCGTCGATGTCACTAGTGGTAAATTCTACTATGGCCCTCAGGTAATTCAGGTAAAATGCACTCCGCACAGATATACCGAAGTCTCCCCAAACCTTCTCCAGCCAAAGAAAATGTTGGATTCTGAGGCTGTGAGGCTCCCTGAGACCTGATGATGGAGGCGGCTCCGGACCACCACAGCAGCCACACCCCTCGCTGGAAGGTCGCCAGTGGCCTCTCCATTGTCTGCTTGCTGGTTCTTCTTGTCTGCTTGCTGGTTCTTGCTGTTCGTCTCAGTGCCACCTGTGCCTCCTCTCCCTCCGGACACAACCTTGACGCTGCCAGCTTGGACAAGAACACTGGTTTCGTTGTGTTTTTGATGGACTTTTGGCTTCCTGTGTCTCATGGGCTGTTTGCCCTCCTCTTGGGGTTGTACGACGTCCTCCAGGTGAAGGGAAACCCATTTAGATCACGTCGAGGCCTCTCTCTCTTGATATCGAATGGTATAGCTCGTCGTCAGACCCGCTCTTCACCAGCAGTTATTAGAGACATTCCCCAAGACTAATTAAGATACTTTGCGACAGTGTTGTGTATTTGGAGACGCCCCATATTAGAAAGCAACTTCTGCAGTCATCTACAGGAGATAATTGTCACTAACTTCACGAATTATAACAAAATGGAGCCTCACGAGTGTCCAGATTGTGGGAAATCATTTAATCGTCTGGATAATATGAAGACTCACATGAGGGTGCATACGGATTTTAAACCTTTCGAGTGTCTTGAGTGTGGGAGAAGCTTCAAAGAACGCAGAAGTGATATAAGTCACATGTTAGTGCATACTGGTGATAAACCTTACGAGTGTCCCGAGTGTGGGAAAGGATTCAGTCAATCTGGCACATGCAGAGACATAGAACAGTGCACAGTGATGCCAGACCTTATGAGTGTACCGAGTGCGGGAAAAGATTCAGTCGTCTTGGAGCTTGAAGAATCACAGCATTGTGCATTCTGATGATAGGCCTTTTGAGTGTACCGAGTGTGGGAAAAGGTTCAAAGCCCGAAATAATTAAGAGTCACATGCTAGTGCATACAGGTGATATAACCTCATGAATGCCAAAGTGTGGGAGAGATTCAGTCAACCTGCTCATATGAAGGTTCACATGATGGTGCATTGGGGTTTTAAACCGTATGAGTGTCCTGAATGGGAAAAGATTTAGTCAACTTGCTCATGTGAAGACTCACATGATCGTGCATACGGCGACAAACCTTATGAATGTCCAGAGTGTGGGAAAAGATTCGGCCAACTAGGACATATGAATACTCATAGGACACTACATACGGATGCTAAACCTTCGAGTGTGCTGAATGCGGGAAACGATCAGAAAACGTTCCAGTATAATAAGTCACATGATTGTGCATACAGATGATAACCTCATGAATGTCCTGACTGTGGGAAGGGATTCAGTCGTCCTGGAGATATGAAGACTCACAGCTGGTGCATACAGATGATAAGCCTCATGAATGTCCTGAGTGTGGGAAGGGATTCATTCAGATTCGTCGCTTAGACTTATGAAAACTCACAGATGGTGCATTCGATGAGAAACTCACCTGTGTAATGAGTGTGGGAAAAGATTCAGGCGCATTGGTGATCTGAAAAACTCATATGATGATGCATTCGGATGAGAAACCCCACCAGTGTTACGAGTGTGGGAAGAGATTTAGGTACCGTCGCAGTATGAGAAGGCATATATTAGTGCATTCAAGAGAAACACCTGGCAGCTAATGTCCTAATTGAGTAAAATAGTGTTGGTAACCAAATTATTTTTAAAAGACAACAGATGGTGCTTATAAACTATATAGGACTTGTGAACATTATCTTTAAGATACAGTCTTATCACCTTGGCAGTTGGACATTTTACAAAGATATTTTTATTAATAGCTTTGTGAGAGAAATACTTTTGACCACAATCTAGAATTTTTTCAAGTTGGAAGGCAGTGCTCTGCAACTTGTGACATTTAAATGACATTTTAGTTTTCTGTTGCAAGGCCAAGGCTGTTCTTGGGCAGGCCAAGATGAAGACCACATTATGAAATCATAAAGACCTAAAATCAACCACAGGTAAACAAATAGTTTATAATTTTTCCTAAGCACGATAAAGTTTAGAACATGTTTTATATACAGTATTTATTTATTCAATAAATATTTTCCATTTATACTATTAAGAAAGCTAATTAAAATATAATACAGTATAGCTATTTCAGTAGCTATGTTAAGAGATATTGAATTTTTATTAAATATTTGGACAGAGTATTTATTTATTTATTTATTTATTTATATACAAGAAGGTACATTGGGTTTATGAGAGAGCATAGCATTGAAGTTTTTACATTCTTCTAAAGCCACTAACACTCATTGCATTTTGGACAGTAGAAAACAGTTCCAGATTTATTCAAGATGAGGTCCATTTTATTGATAGGAATAATAAATATTGATTTTCTTTTAGGATTTAGAAACTAATCAGTATTCTTACTCCAACTGGTTTCCAATTTTGTATGATAATTTCATTAAGGTTTCGCTACTTTTTGGAAAGTATTCAAAGTAGCTAGTGTGTTATCTTGTCTCATAACTGACAATGACTTGGATAAAAAAAGTTTTCTGAGGGGAGCCCCGTCTACTCCTCGGAGCTGTCCAGGCTGATATGTAACTACTGTACAGTATTAGCTTTCTGGCATTGGTTAAAGTGCATGGAGTTCTTGCCTACTGGGAATCACGAGCCAGGTTGGGAGAGGCACGAGGAGCAGTGACCTATAGAAACCCCCGTGTGGTTGGGAACATTCGATGTCTGCCATCGACCGGGTCTGGGATCCAGAAAGATAGGTGCCCCAAAACAAAACCCTCTTCTGGTGAAAATATTGCTACTGATAGCCAAACGAGTAGACAGAACTCCCCAACAAAAATTAGCAAATGAGCATGATGTCATCACATTGCCTGCTCCGTTGTCTGAGCAACCTGCCC
>WNGS01161107.1:912326-922326 GCA_020271785.1 Procambarus virginalis | reverse complement strand
CATTTTTGTTTTTTTCAAATTTTTCATTTTTTTTTTTAGTTTTTCACTTTTTTTATTTTTTATAGAAAATGGAGCAGCCTACCTGACATCCACTGAATAAACCTTTTAGACTTTTTCCCTTTTCAAAATTTTTCAATTTTTTTTATTGTTTCATTTTATTTTTATATTTTTCATAGAAAATGGAGCAGCCTACCTGGCATTCACTGAACAAACCTTTTAGACATTTTTTTCTTTTTTCAAATTTTTTCAATATTTGTCTGTAGTGATGCATCACAGTGTCATTGAAAAGATTAAGGCAACAGCCTACTGCAACTTGATTTGGGCGAGTCATTTCAGCAAAAGATTGCAGTTCTTCCCATGCTGCTGCACACATTTTCATAATAAATGAGGAAGGGACATCCTCTACATCAACAACCCTCATACCATTTTCATGTTTTAACGAATGATCTCTTGTTTTTCCTCTGTGGTCATCCTCACATGTGTTTTCTTAGGTTGAACCTTACCACTGACTTTCTTGGGACCCATGGCATGATATAATAATTACTTTTATGTTCAAAAAACACAAAATCATCACAATAATGGAATCTCTTAAAAGCGTGATCGTCATGTTGGGGAGCCGGTCGGCCAAGCGGACAGCACGCTGGACTTGTGATCCTGTGGTCCCGGGTTCGATCCCAGGTGCCGGCGAGAAACAATGGGCAGAGTTTCTTTCACCCTATGCCCCTGTTACCTAGCAGTAAAATAGGTACCTGGGTGTTAGTCAGCTGTCACGGGCTGCTTCCTAGGGATGGAGGCCTAGTCAAGGACCGGGCCGCAGGGACACTAAAAGCCCCGAAATCATCTCAAGATAACCTCAAGAAGATAACGTCACTAAGCAGGCGGCTCTGGTAAACTGAGGCAGGACTGCCCGCATGACCAAGAACCATGCGCTTGGTCGACCTAAATGTGTATCAACGAATATCGTTACTCGACGACACTATCGTAAGTCGAGTTGCATTTTCTGATCAAATTTATATCTTAACTCAAAATTATCATAAGTCGGGGCAATCGTAAATTCTGGGTGTCACTGTAGTTACATATCAGGCTTGATAGCTCCGAGGAGCCTCCAGGTCTCACCCAGAAAATGGCGTTTCATTACATTTAACACTGGTTTTTTTCTCTATATTGTTTATGCATTCAGCACTATGAAAATAAAATTAAGTCTGAAAAAATATTATGGATGGGAAAATAATCGACTACTCACCTTTAATCATTAAATACAAAGATCCGCCGATCATGATGAAGAACTGCAGGGTGTCTGTGTAGATCACCGCAGCCAGGCCCCCTAACATGGTGCACAGAGCTGTCATCAATAGGAGGCCAATGATGGACAAGTATAAATTGTTGACTTTTAAGGCTTGCTGGATGAAAATAGCCCCAGAGTACAAGTTCACCTGTGGATACAGAAAAGTTATATACAATATTTTCAAGGCGGTTTACGTGCTATGATGTACAATGATTATAATATTAATAAGAAAGCATTCAAAATGAAGTTTCTTTTCATTAATTGACACTAACCTAGCTAAAAAATAAAAAATTGTTAACCAAAGTGCTTACTGAGATCGAAGTGCTTACCGAGATCAAAGTGTTTACCGAGATCAAAGTGCTTAACGAGATCGAAGTGCTTACCGAGATCTAAGTGCTTACTGAGATCAAAGTGCTTACCAAGATCGAAGTGCTTATCTAGATTGAAGTGCTTACAGAGATTGAAGTGCTCACTGAGATCAAAGTGCTTGCCGAGATTGAAGTGCTTATCGAGATCGAAGTGCTTACCCAGATTGAAGTGCTGACCAGAGATCGAAGTGCTTACCAAAACTGAAGTGCTTACCGAGATCTTGGTGAAGACGTAGAGGATGAGGGAGAGGATGGCCAGGTAGGTGCGGATCCTGCGGCCCCCGAACCTCTTACTGGTATACTCTGGCAGTGTGCTCACCTGCATGATAAGTCTGTGTTACACAATGCACCACCAGCTCCAAATCACTAGTATTTACATGTACATGTAAGCAATGTATAGGCATGCAAAATTTCATGCAAGATTCAACGGAATGAATTACAGTAGAGTACTTCTAAGCTTTATGATACGTTGAAGGGCAGTAAGCAGTGAAAGCATTAATTACATGCAGTATGAGATTGAGAGTTTGCTTACCTGAGGGAACCGGTTGAGGCTAGGGCGATGCCATGTTCCGAACTGCTGATTCCTTCAGTCTGTTCTTCCGTACTGGGGATCCTGCCTATTCTCACCTATTACTGTTCATAATTCACTTGAAATACAGTATCTTTAAAAACTATGATTAATGTAAATTTAAACCTTGTAATTTCGGTGCTCAAATGACAGGCAGCTGTGCTGCCTGTCATTTTGTCATTGCTTGTCAAATGACAAGCAATTTTTGAGATTTTTTTTTTTTTGAGATATATACAAGAGTTGTTACATTTTTGTACAGCCACTAGTACGCGTAGCGTTTCGGGCAGGTCCCTGGAATACAATCCCCACCGCGAAGAATCGTTTTTTCATCCAAGTACACATTTTACTGTTGCGTTAAACAGAGGCTACAGTTAAGGAATTGCGCCCAGTAAATCCTCCCCGGCCAGGATACGAACCCACGACATAGCGCTCGCGGAACGCCAGGCGAGTGTCTTACCACTACACCACGGAGACTGTAATTAGATTATTATAAGTTGTCATAAGAGGCACAATATGCCCACATGAAAACTGGGACACATTTAATTACTGTTTGTTAGTACACAATCATGAGAGAGAGTAAGAGTGTGTAATTACTTAAGTGTAATTACCTAGGTGTAGATACAGGATGAGAGCTATGCTCATGGTGTCCCGTCTTCCCAGTACTCTTTGTCGTGTAACGCTTTGAAACTACTGATGGTTTTGC
This sequence comes from Procambarus virginalis, assembly GCA_020271785.1. Classification (NCBI taxonomy): domain Eukaryota; kingdom Metazoa; phylum Arthropoda; class Malacostraca; order Decapoda; family Cambaridae; genus Procambarus; species Procambarus virginalis. Next base: position 919,402 of record WNGS01161107.1, on the reverse strand, counting down.
CCTCCACCACCTTCTCACTTAGCTTGTTCTAACTGTCTATCAGTCTGCAAAAGCAACTTTTCTAATGTTTTTCTTTGCCAGGATTGCTTCCTTAGTTTGAAACATGTCCTCTTGTTCTTGAAGTTGCCGTTTTAAAAAATTATTCTTTGAAAATTTGGTAAATTCCTGTTATTTCCTTGTATGCAATGATAGCAAGTTTATGAAGCTACAGGTCAAAAAGTCCTCCTTTCTAGCTTAATTGGCTTTCTAGTTTATGGATATAATTTCACCAACTACCAGCAGTCATAATCTATCTTTATTCACTCTTGCTATAATCTCTCATGATTGTTAAGAGGCTCTCTCTCGTTTATTATCTAGCTCCTGCCCAACCACTTGGGGTGGAGGGTAGCGTGACATTCTGGTTTCCTGCAGGTCAGCGTTCAATACCCAACCATCCACAAGTGGTTGGGTATTGCACCATTCCTTCCCCAAACCGCAGTCCCATCCCAAATCTTAATCTTGATCCGTTCCTAGTGCTGTATAGTCTATTGGCTTGGCACTCTACTTGATAATTCCCTCCCCCTTTCCTCCTCCGTCCATGTGTTGCATGGCGGTGGGCTGTATACATATATGATGTAACGCCAGTTCGTAAAGGAGGCAATCTGGCAGACATAAACAATTATAGACCAATATCAAATCTACCCATTCTATAAAAAATATTTGAAAAAATTATCTACAAACAGCTCTATTCCTACCTCGTAAAATTCAACATTCTCAGCCCCAGGCAGTTTGGCTTCCAGTCCCGAAAGAGTACCAACGATGCAATCATTAGTCTCCTTGACATAATCTACTCAGCCCTTGACAAAAATCATTTTCCAATTGGTCTCTTCATTAACCTGAGAAAGGCCTTTGATACTGTTAATCACAACTACCTCTTACTTAAACTCCAGCATTATGGAATCCTTGCCCTGGACTATATCCAATCCTATCTTAGTGACAGACACCAATGTGTAGCCATCAATGATACAACCTCTCCCACTCTACCAATAACCGTTGGAGTGGCACAGGGCAGCATCTTGGGACTTCTCCTATTTCATATATACATCAATGATCTGCCTAATGTCTCTAATATTCTTAAACCTATATTGTTTGCTGATGTTACTACCCTCATCTATTCGGACCCCAACCCACATACACTAAATAATGTTCTGAATAATGAATTAAAAAAAAGTCCACTTATGGATGTCAACTAACAAACTAACACTAAACATAGAAAAGACCTACTACATCTTATTTGGAAGCAAATCATCGAATGCAATTCAGCTACAGATAGACAATATTAACATCAGCAATAAAAATTATGGAAAGTTTCTTGGCCTATTCCTAGACAAGAGACTCAACTTCAGCACCCACATACAACACATAACTATGAAAGTCTCTAAAACAGTTGGTATACTCTCCAAAATCAGATACTATGTTCCTCCTAACTCTGCTCTCCTCTCACTATATTATGCACTAATCTATCCCTATATTAATTATGGTACTGTATCTGTGCATGGGGTTCAACCACTGCAAACCACCTCAAGCCCATCATCACCCAGCAAAAATCTGCTATAAGAATAATAACAAACTCTGCTTTCAAACAACACTCAGCCCCCTTGTTTAAATCCCTAAACATGCTAAACATAAACTCACTCCACACATTCTCTTGTGTCAACTACATTTACAAAACCCTGTTCTTAAATGCAAACCCTGCTCTGAAACTCTCCCTGGACAGATGTAATAGGACCCATTATCACCACACCAGAAATACATCTCTCTTTGATATCCCCAGAGTCAAACTTAATCTGTGTAAACACTCTATGCAAATAAAGGGACCTAGTCTATGGAACTCGCTCCCTAATGAATTGAAAAACTGTCAAACTTTTGCCTCATTCAAAAATAAAAACAAAAAGTCCCTAATTTCATCTTCATAGTTTCGTACACTGAGCTTTAAATTTGCTCTGTATCTAGTGTTATCCAATCTCCCAATCTTTATGTACTTAACCCAAACAACTTTACCATTGTGATCATTGCTGTTTTCTTTTATGTGCTAGCCATATGCTGTATTGTGCTTATTAATTTTTATTAAACTACCATTCAAACTGTCAATGAAATCAATCTGAGCTACCTATGTGCTTTAATATACCTTACAAATTTCTCTCATTTTTTTTTCTTGCCTTGTACCTGTTATCATTTTTATAAATTTTGCAAGTATTTACCTACTTAAAATTTTCTGTTAGATTAAGGACCTGCCCGAAACACTACGTGTACTTGTGGCTTTACAAGAATGTAATCACTATGCTATGTATCCTCACAATCCCAATGTACCTTCTTGTATATATATATAAATAAATAAATAAATAAATAAATGATTATCAACTTATCATCCTGATCGCAAATCTCCATATTTATTATGTCAACTTCTCCTGGATTGGCCATTATTACTTCGTATGTGTGTGTTTTCACCTTTAGTGTACAGTATTTTGAGAATCAGTAACCTGAAACTAGGCAGTCTATCTGGGGTACCATATTGATAGCCTCATCGCTCAAGTTAATGGTGCCTGTATTATACTGTAGTCCGGGTGATTGGTTGTTGTTGTTGTTATAGATTCAGCTACTTGGAAGTTCCAAGTAGCACGGGCTATGGTGAGCCTGTAGGAGGGTGATTGGGTATTTGTTAAGGAACCTACATAAAGTTTCCCCTTGGAAACACATAAGTGTAATGTTTGAAATGTATCATAGAAGTTCATCCTCACTCCCACGCATTGTCATCTTCTGTCTAGTCTCATGTTTACACCAAACCTTACGGTAACCTTTCGGTGATTCAGAGGGCCAAGTTCCCGTGGCCCTACCTTACCTTACCTTGAGGATACCTTGAGGTGCTTCCGGGGCTTATCGTCCCCGCGGCCCGGTCATCGACCAGGCCTCCTGGTTGCTGGACTGATCAACCAGGCTGTTGGATGCGGCTGCTCGCAGCCTGACGTATGAGTCACAGCCTGGTTGATCAGGTATCCTTTGGAGGTGCTTATCCAGTTCTCTCTTGAACACTGTGAGGGGTTTGCCAGTTATGTCCCTTATGTGTAGTGGAAGCGTGTTAAACAGTCTCGGGCCTCTGATGTTGATAGAGTTCTCTCTCAGAGTACCAGTTGCACCTCTGCTTTTCAACGGGGGTATTCTGCACATCCTGCCATGTCTTCTGGTCTCATGTGATGTTATTTCTGTGTGCAGGTTTGGGACCAGCCCCTCTAATATTTTCCACGTGTAAATTATTATGTATCTCTCCCGCCTGCGCTCAAGGGAATACAGATTTAGGCTCTTTAGTCGGTCCCAATAGTTTAGATGTTTTACCGAGTGGATTCTAGCAGTAAAGGATCTCTGCACGCTCTCCAGGTCAGCAATTTCACCCGCAGTGAAAGGGGCTGTCATTGTGCAGCAGTACTCCACTCTAGAGAGCACAAGCGTTTTGAAAAGTGTCATCATCGGTATAGCATCTCTAGTGTGAAAAGTTCTTGTTATCCAACCTGTCATTTTTCTTGCAGTTGTGACGGCTACTTTATTGTGTTCTTTAAAGGTAAGGTCTTCCGACATGAGTACACCCAGATCCTTTACATTGCCTTTTCGTTCTATGTTATGATTTGCCTGAGTTTTGTACGTGGTTTCAGTTTTTATATTTTCATTTTTTCCATAGCGCATGAGCTGGAACTTGTCTTCGTTAAACACCATATTATTTTCTGTAGCCCATAGAAAGACCTGATCTACATCTGACTGGAGGTTCGCCGTGTCCTCTATGTTGCCTACTCTCATGAAGATCCTAGTGTCATCTGCAAAGGATGATACAGTGCTATAGGTTGTGTTCTTGTCTATGTCCGATATAAGGATGAGAAAAAGTACTGGAGCAAGCACAGTACCCTGGGGGACTGAGCTCTTAACGGTTGACGGGTTGGATTTTATTTTGTTGACTATTACACATTGGGTTCTGTTGGTCAGGAAATTGTAGATCCATCTGCCTACTTTTCCGGTAATTCCTTTTGAGCGCATTTTATGGGCAATAACACCATGGTCACATTTATCAAAAGCTTTTGCAAAATCTGTGTAAATTACATCAGCGTTTTGTTTGTCTTCCATAGCATCTAATGCCATATCATAGTGGTCCAGCAACTGCGACAGCAAGAGCGCCCTGTTCTGAAACCATGTTGTCCGGGGTTATGGAGATGCTGTGATTCCATGTATTTTGTGATCTTACTTCTTAGCACTCTCTCAAAAATTTTTATGATGTGCGATGTTAGTGCTATCGGTCTGTAATTTTTTGCCTCTGCCTTATTTCCTCCTTTATGAAGTGGTGCTATCTCTGCTGTTTTTAGTATATCAGGAATAACGCCAGTATCTAGGCTTTGTCTCCACAGAATGTGAAGGGCCTGCGATAGTGGTTTTTTACAGTTCTTGATGAATATGGAGTTCCAAGAATCCGGGCCTGGTGCGGAGTGCATAGGCATACTGTTTATGGCTTCTTCAAAATCCAGTGGGGATAGGGTGACGTCTGATATATGATTTGATGTTGGTATCATATCCATGAAAAATTCATTTGGGTTATCGATCTTTAGTGCGTTTAATGGCTCGCTGAAGACAGAGTCGTATTGCTTCCTCAGTAGCTCGCTCATTTCTTTGTTGTCATCGGTGAAAGTTCCATCTTCCTTTCGCAGGGGCCCGATACTAGATGTGGTTTTTGATCTTGATTTTGCATAGGAGAAAAAATATTTCGGGTTTCTCTCTATTTCACTGATGGCCTTTTGCTCTCTTTCCCTCTCCTGCGTTTTGTATGATTCTTGTAGCTTGAGTTCAATTTTTCCTATTTCGCTACCTAACCTTCTTCGCCGTTCCTGAGATAGGGTGCGACTCTCAAGTTGTACCGCGATTCGTTTTCTTCGCCTATATAGGGAACGACGTTCTCGTTCCAATCTGCATCTCTTCCTCTTTTTTCTTAGGGGGATGCGGTTTGTACATATTTCTAGTGCTACTGAGCTTATTTTTTCCAGGCACTGGTTCAGGTTCGCATTTCCTAGCTGTTCTTCCCAGTTTATTTCTGTGAAGTCCTGGTTTATTTGCTCCCAGTTTATCTGTTTATTATTGAAGTTGAATTTGCTGAAATCTCCTCCACCGGGAATCTGGACTGGTTTTGAAGGTCTATTCCCCATGGTTGTCATAACTTCAATTAAGTTGTGATCTGAGTAACAGGTATTTGTAATCATTATGTTCCTGATCAATTCATCATTATTAGTGAAAATGAGGTCCAGCGTGTTCTCCTTCCTGGTTGGTTCTACTATTTGCTGGTTTAAGGCAAACCTGTCGCACATCCGTAGCAGGTCATTTGCATGTGCCTGTTCATTAAGGCTACTTCCTGGTATTCTTTCTGATATTACTGTATTAGCCAGGTGCTTCCATTTCAGGTGCCGTAGGTTGAAGTCCCCAAGCAGAATGATGTTCGGAGCTGGATTTGTGAGGTTTTCCAAGCAGTGTTCTACTTTCATTAGTTGGTCTTTAAACTGCTGAGGGTTTGCCTCCGGTGACTTATATACAAGGACAATAACTACATTTATAATCTCTATTTTGATTATCAGCACTTCCACCATATCATTCGAGGTGTTTAGCAGCTCAGTACAGATGAGTGTGTCTTTGATGTATAGGCTGACCCCACCCTGAAGCCGGTGTTTCCTATCACATCTGAAAAGATTGTACTCTGAGATCCATATTTCACCATCATGGTAGTCCTTTGTGTGGGTTTCTGTTAGGGCTGCAAACACTGCATTTGCCTCATGAAGGAGACCATCTATAAAGTGAACTTTGTTGGATTTGCGTGTTTTTATACCTTGAATGTTGGCAAATATAAATGATGTTATCGTGGTAGTGGAAGTGCTGGATGCCTTACTTGGTGTTAATATCTGAGGCTCTGGTAAGGGGCCACTGTGTTTGCGTCCAGGGTGTGTTGTTTTCGAAGTGATTCGTCCAGTTTCGGTAGTGGGGCGAGTGTTGTGTGGTGTAGTACCTGTGTGTTTGTTGGTAATGTGTATTCCAGACTTGTGGGTATCTCCCTTCCCCTCTGTAATCCTGTGGTGGTTCCATCTGACTGTTCCTCTCTCTTATATTTTCTGCTCTGTTTCTGCCTTCCTCTAAAAAATTGCCAGTAGTGTCATACTGATCTTCCCGTCTATAACGTTGTGTACCTCTCACGTGGAATTCCGGACACTGAAGATTGTAGCATTTTTTGTCCCTAATTGAAAATTGACATAATTTGGGGTGGAAGTATCTACACCCTGTTCCAAAACGGCATGTACCCCTCGCCAACATGTTCCTGCATTTTCGAGGATGCAGAAAATGGCATTTTGTTCCTAATTTTCCATATTTGCATATTCCTTTAGCGTAGAATTTGCAAATGTGTTCCGGTTTTGCGTTTTTCAAGTATTTATATCTGTGTCTGTCTTGTCTACCTCTTTATTGGAGCCATCTCCGCTTTTCGTCCCAATTCCTTCATTTATGCACTCTGTCTCACTGTTGCTCACATCGTTTATATTACCTGACTCTGCAATATTGCTGCTATTATGTACTACAATACCCTCTTCCTCCACATTACTGCTGCGGTTCTCTAAACTATCTGTTCCTGGGTTTTGGTCGTTAACCAATGTTGTCTTATCCCAGTCTGCATATATCACTGGTAGCTTGTCTGTGATGGTAATCTCTGTGACTCGGAATGTTTTTCATCAGTTTAGTTATGTTCTCTAACATTAATCTGTCATCTTTGCAGACCCAGTAAATTCCTTGCCTTTTTGTGCATCCTGGAGATACTTCTGTACAGCCCAGGTGAAATCTCATGTTACAGATGCAACACGTTACGCCTACATTACGTTTTCCCAGTACTCCCGAGCACTCGCCACACCTCTCCATTGTCTGATGTATTGGTTCATTTGTGGTTTACTGTGTGGATCACTTGTTGATGTCAGTCTTTTAACTCTTTATAAAGTTATATGTATATTTTTATATATTTAATATTTATAATACTATAT
>WNGS01161107.1:891720-909997 GCA_020271785.1 Procambarus virginalis | reverse complement strand
CCCGGTCTCTGGTCCAGGCCTCCTGGTTGATGGTCTGATCAACCAGGCTGTTGGACGCGGCTGCTCGCAGCCTGACGCTTGAAGAATCATTTAAATAATTTAGAAACGCCTGAAATAATTTACAAACTACAGATATCCTCTTGTTTGAAGATTATCACTCATCCAGATAACAGAATTAGCTTTTTTTTTTTTTTTAGTCACTTATCACTGGTCATTCAAACTATGCTAGAAATGTCAACCCGATTGTGATCAAATACAGCTGTGATGCCACTCACCTTGCACCGCCTTCTGGAGTTGAAGTCAACAAGGAGAAATGAATCCCGGTAATTGTCAGTATATATCTACAGTATGTATCAGAATACATACATTGCTCACATTGATCAAGTGTACCTAAGAGGGTAAAAAAAACAAAAAAAAAAACACAGTCTTGTGTTGCCTTCATGATGATGATACAACATATGACATACAAACCAGTTATAAACATTGTAAACAAAAAATTACAAATACATTGTACTTTCTGGCATTACAATACTCACAGCATATTACAGCTTTAATACTATGGCAGACTGAAGCGCATGCATATTTTTTTTTCTACCATCAAGCAGCCTAGGTGTTCAAGCTGGCTTGCATGGCTAGGCTTGGATTAGGGCGTTCGGTAGCAAGCTTTTTTTTTTTTTTGTACAGAAAAATAGGGAGAATGTGAATAAATCATTAGAAAACATCTCATCATCAATAAGAGAGACAAAGAGACCATCTAACATCATATAGAAATCTCATGCATATATATACCGTAGGAGTGTAAGACAAATCAGAAGTTAACCTGTGTTTGCTGTTATTGGGAATAATAAATACCCGAGTTTACCTGAGGGCCACTAACACTGGCGGCCTCGATGAGGACAGTAAGCCAGCGGCTTGTCGAAGGTCCCCCCTCTCCCATTTGCCTTGATGATCCTTTCCAGCAGTTCTTTAAAAGTTAACCCATTAACCCATCTCACCAACCCATTTTGGCACTTACGGATCTCAAAAATCTAGATAAATAAAATAAAGAATGAGACCTAGGGGAGGTTTTGGACAGTAAGCTGTCGCCAGAAAAAACACACAAAGAACATTGTAAGAGGAGCGTATGCGGCGCTTTCCAACTTCAGACTTACTTTTGATTATATGGATGGTGAGATACTAAAGAAACTGTTCATGACCTTTGCGAGACCAAAATTGGAATATGCAGCAGTTGTATGGTGCCCAAATCTCAAGAAGCACATCAGTAAACTGGAAAAGGTGCAATGACATGCTACAAAATGGCTTCCAGAATTGAAAACAAGAGTTACAAGGAGAGATTACAGGTGTTAAATATGTTGAAACTTAAGATATTAGAAGGAGAATGTGTATGATCACTTACGAAATACTAACAGAAATAAACAAATGACAAAGAAGAACTTCTGAAACCGGCAACTTCTATACAAAATATACAATATTTATTCAGGTAAAGTACATACATACAAGGAATAAAGATTTACCAAAGTTAAGAATAGATTTTTTATAATACGAGCAGTACTATACATAGAACAAGAGGACATCAGATCAAACTAAGGAAGCAACGACAAATGCAAATAACTATTAGAAAGTTCTTTTGCAGACGAGTTAGACATTGAACAACTAAGTGAGAAAGGTGTGGAGGCCAAAACCATCAGAAGTTTCAAAGCGTTACAGACAAGAGTACTGTGCGAAGACGGGACACCAAAGCAGTAGCTCTCATCCTGTATACACCTTAGGTAATTATATGGATTAGTATAAAATGAATTTATTTTATCATACTTTATATTACCAGATAATAAATAAATTATATATATATAAATATATATATATATAATTTATATATATATATTAATATATATATATATATATTATATATATCTATATATATATATATATATATATATATATATATATATTAGTATATTTTTTTTTGGTAGCAGTCTTTCCTGTAGACATATAATATATTATTAAATATGACCGAAAAAGTAAGATTAATAATTCTAACACAAAGTTTCTCAATGTTTCTTATATTCTTTTTCACTGTTGATGGTAACTGAAAAATCAATTCTCCAAAATTCATTTTATTTCTAGTCTGATGCGACACTTGAACGTGTTTCGTAAAATTTATTACATTTTCCAAGACTGTAGTTTACACACACACACTATACTGAAGAGTGTTTTAAAACAGCTTCGATTTTATACCTGCATTTGGGTGAGGTGATATGTTACAACAGTTTTGGATGAGGGTGAAAACACAGAACACAAAACAATGGGTATAATATTTTTGTAAGTTAAAGGGAAGAATGGAGTAACTGCAAAGGGCCTATTGGCCCATATTTCTTGATGCTTCTATATTGGTGCGGAGTCTTGAAGTGGGTAGAATATAGTTGTGCATTATTGGCTGTTGATGCTGGTGTCAACTTCTTAATGTGTAGCCGTCTGCTATCGCCTGTAGGTAGCGATGATTTCCGTGTTTTTTGTTAAGACTTCTCTGGTAATTACCTAAGTGTAATTACCTAAGTGTAGTTACAGGATGAGAGCTACGCTTCGTGCCTCGTAGTTGGAGAAGGGTGCCACGTATACTGGGAGACGCCTCGATCACGCCGATGCAAAGAAATCCACTTCTGGAGGCCCGAACGTCTGGTAGAACCAACTGAACGAGTTGGCGTTGACCTTGGCGTTCAGGGAAATGTACTGGGACAGGCCATCCGCCAGGACACTGGACATCCACTGATGTGAGCCACCAGGAGAGCCAAACCCCGAGAACTCGGCAGACGAGTCACCCGAAGTAACCAGCCCCAAAGAGCCAAGGACCACATGGGAACCCCCTCGGTTCAGGCAATGAACCACCAGGGAACAGTCCAAATGGAGCTGGATCATTGATCCGCAAGTAACCCGAATCCTCTGGACCGACATCCACACAGCAACGAACTCCCACATTGTGCTGCGAGCCTGACAGAAGGACGGACCCAACCATCCCTGGTCGGCCTGGTGAGCACTGATCATAAAGCCCCAGCCAAGAAACGACCCATCTGTGAACACATCAAGCGAAGGCTCAGGTAGGCACCAAGGCACTGAACCTCGAAAAACCCAAAGAGGAAGCCGGCGACGCAGCATCCGACGCAAAGCCCCCGGAGGCCAAACCCAGCGGTAGGGAACCAGCAGAGAGAGGTGGAAGGAATGTCCCTGAAGGAACCAGAATAGCCGATGAAGCCACATCCGACCCAGCGGGTAGACCATCACTACAAAGTTCAGGCTCCTGCACAAACCCCTCGAGCAACCGCCGCGTTACCCAGGAGCCCCTCGGGAACAGACAAAGGCGGGAACGCAGGTAAAGTAGAGCCACCGGAGGAAGAGACAAGGAAGCAGTCCAAGCATCCTACACAAGACCCAGCCAAGACCGAATCCGAGAGGGAAACCAGATGGGACTTCCGCCAGCTCACCAGGATCCCGAACCCGGGGAGCTGGGAAAGAACCAAATCCCTGGCAAGCAGACGCGGACCGGCTGGGAGCCCAAACCCGGTAGTCGTCGAAGTAAGCCAGAACCCGAACACCTAACAGATGCAGGCGAACCACCACGATCCAAGTAAGGCGTATGAAAACGCGAGGCACTAGATTCAAGCCGAATGGAAGGCAATGAAAGCGGTAACCTTGAAAAGGCAGGAACAGCCGAAAAAAACAGGAACAAAAGGGGCCCACTGGTCAGACCCAGAAGCTCCGGTTGGAGGACTAGGCTTGAATGCCTCTGCCACCACCCCGGAAGGGAACTTTCCCGAGACCACCCGAGTCTCAACATCATCTAACCCATGCCCCGACTCTGAAACCCTTAGACGTTTCGGAGCCGTCAGCAAGGGGGGCATGAATGAACCGAATGAACCACCGAAAAGGACAGACGAGGAAGGATGGATGGAACCAAAGTCGAAGTGACTCCCACCCCCCAGGTCCGGGTCCCTATAACGAAAACAGGGCAGTCTTGGAGCATCTGGGGAAGCAACAAATCTATCGCGCTGCAGCAACCTGAACCGAGCATGCAACGCCTCTGCTGCCTGCATCCCCTCATTTCATGTTCAGTAGCTAGGGTGAACTGGAGCACATTCAAGGAACAAACGTCACATGACTTCAGGTCAAAAGAATCACCAACCCGACAGGCAGCATGGCGGAGGCACAACCGGTGATTGTCACCCTGAGACAAAGAGAAAGAGCAACCATCAACCTCGCATGAAGTGAGAGGGGACTTAAGGGTCATATTCATTGAACCACAGAGCCCCCATGGGGTTTCCCAGGGGCCCTTCGCCTTGGTATAATGCTAAAGGATGCCCAAGCAGGGTACTGCAAACCGGCGCCCAAAACTACCGAGCAAACTTCTAAAAGCTGAACCCCCGGGACGTGTTCACTCCCGGTGGCTAAGCAGAGGGTACCACCAAAAAAAAATGCCTAAAGAATGACCCCCCAATTATAGAAAAGGGGGCAACCAACCAAAGGCAGATTTTGCCCCCCCCCCCCCCCCCACACCAGGCAGGAAACAAAAACAAAAGAAAAACTCCACAAGAGGACAATGTACCCAGGCAAAACAGAGCCGGCTGCTACAGTAGGTGATAACTAGCTGTGCAGTATCCCATGCCCCTACCAGTGATGAAAACTACTTTCTACCCAGAGGCAAACAAGGGCAACAAATGCCCTACTGACTCCAAAGGCGGACAAGTACCGAGCAGTAAAAGACTCAGCGGAGGTAGGTCCCAAGGTGACTTAGGACACCCAATACTTGTTTGTGCCCAGTACAATGTGCCCAGTACTTACTGGGCACCTAGGGAAAGAAACCCTAGGTGCATGCAGCCCGAGTACCATAGAATATTACTCCTGGCTCTCACACCACTTGTAGAGACAGACCACACTACAAGGCACAGTAACCAAAATCAAAACGGGAGCCAGAGGCACCTGATCAGCCAGTATCACATCAGCCAAGAACTGCTGGTTGGATTGCCGGCACGAAGGTCTGGGGGCACCCCTTTCAACTTCCCGGGGAAGGGGGTGCATAAATCTTTGTCATATATCTACTTGGCTGTTTTCCCTACTCCTTGAATTCCCCTTGGCTCAAGTAAAAGTCTTATTCCCCTAGACAACATTAAAATACATGACCCCCCCCCCAACTGTGACACTACAAAAAATGCCCCGGGTTCGGACACCGAGCAAGCAGCGCCTGAAACCAAGGCTGGGCCCACCACTAAGAGGCCACTAGGACAACTCTCCCATGGTAAGTCTCCAACTGAGCCAGAATGTGAAGCAACAGCTGGGCCAGGGGAAGAGGGACAGATAACCCCATCTCAACCAGTCCTGCCAAAAGGCTTCCTCTGCGAATTCTCTGCAGTCGAGAAGGGGTGAAGTTCAGACTTCCACACAACTGCTCGAACAACCACCGAGTAATCTGGGATCCCCCCAGAAACAGCTGAAGGGGGGACCGCAGCTGCAGCAATGGCTCCAGAGGGAGAGATAAGGTAGTGGACCGAGAGTCCCATACAAGGCCCAGCCAAGTCCGAACCTGGGACGGAACCACACGGGATTTCCTCCAGTGCACCAGGAACCCAACAAGGTGGGCCAACACCCGAATACCGAGCAGACATAGAAAAGTCACCACATAGTGAATTATAGTGAACTATCATGTAGAAATAATCAGCAAACTGAAAGAAAGTAATGACCATTTGAGTAGCAAAGTTTTAGGTCTTGAGGGGTTAGTGAAAGACTTATACAAGGACAAGAATCAATTGGAAACAAATTGCAAAGCCATGGAAGAGGAATATAAACTCTTAAAAATAGCTTTGGAGGAAATTAAAGCAAATTTAAATATAAGTGACTTTCAAAGGTTAGGTAAGGAAATTCAATAGGAAAAACAGCTTTTGTCAGTAGAGATGGAGGAAGTTACACAGGGAATAGAACAGTGCAAGAAAGATATGCAACTCAACATCAGCCCTGCTTGATACCTGCTTGATGGGGTCCTGGGAGTTCTTCTACTCCCCAAGCCTGGCCCGAGGCCAGGCTTAACTTATGAGGGTTTGGTCCACTAGGCTGTTGCTTGGAGCAGCCTGCAGGTCCACATACCCACCACAGCCCGGTTGGTCCGGAACTTCTTTTAGAAAACAGTCTAGTTTTCTCTTGAAGATGTCCATGGTTGTTCCGGCAATATTTCTTATAGGTGCTGGTAGGACATTGAACAACAGTGGACCTCTGATGTTTATACAGTATTCTCTGATTGTGCCTATGGTACTTCTGCTCTTCTATGGTTCTATTCTGCATTTTCTTCCATATCGTTCACTCCAGTACGTTGTTACTTTACTGTGTAGATTAGGGACCTGACCCTCCAGTATTTTCCATGTGTATATTATTTGGTATTTCTCTCGTCTCCTTTCTAGTGAGTACATTTGGAGAGATTTGATACGATCCCAATAATTTAGGTGCTTTATCGCGTCTATGCATTCTGTATATGTTCTCTGTATTCCCTCTATTTCAGCAATCTCTCCTGCTCTGAAGGGGGAAGTGAGTACTGAGCAGTACTCAAGACAGGACAACACAAGTGACTTGAAGAAAACAACCATTGTGATGGGATCCCTGGATGTGAAAGTTCTCGTAATCCATCCTATCATTTTTCTGGCTGACGTAATACAGTGGCATCTCGACATACAATTGCCCCTAATTACGATAATTTTGAGTTACGATGTAAATTTCATCGAAAAATGCGACTCGACATCCGATGGTGTCATCAACTTCCGATATTTGTTGGTACACGTTCGGGTCGACCGAGCGCGTGGTTCCCGGTCACGTGGCCGACCTGCCTCAGTTTACTACAGCTGCCGGCTTAGTGACAATCGCGCCTATAAGAAATTCCGCTTTTATGGTGATTTTTTGCATTTTGAACATTAAAGCAATTATTATATATCACGCCATGAGTCCCAGGAAAGGCAGTGGTAAGACTCAACATAGGAAAACCCATGTAAGGATGACCATAGAGCAGAAACAAGAGTACAGAATGTCTCTTCCTCAACAATTAAGAAAATGTGTGCAGCATGGGAAGAATTGCAAACCTTTGCTGAAATGACTCACCCAAATCAAGCTGCAGTAGGTCGTTGCCTTAACCTATTCATTGACACTGTGATGCATCTTTACAGACAAATGTTAAAACGAAGGGAAAAACAAATGTCTCTTGACAAATTTGTAGTGAGACAAACAAGCACTGAACCACAACTAGGTCCTAGTGGTGTTCAGGCAAAATGTAGGAGAGAGAGTACCCCAGAGAAAACATCACTGCCTGATGTGATAATGGAAGGGGACTCCCCTTCCAAACAGTAACAACTCTCCTCCTCCCCCCTCATCACCATCTTCCATATGCCATCACGAGCCCTCCATAAAGGTAAGAGAAACTTAAGTATTGTATTGTAGTTATAAAAAAACATTGTATTCAGTATAAAATGTATTTGTATGTTAATATTTTGGAAGGTGGGGAACGGGTTAATTCAATTCCCTTTATTTCTTATGGGAAAAATCACTTCGACTTACGATATTTCGACTTACGATCCGTCTCTGGGAACGGATTAGCATCATAAGTCGAGGCCCCATTGTATTTGCTTGGTTATGCTCCCTAAACGTTAGATCGTCGGACATCATTATTTCCAAATCCTTGACATGCTGTTTTCCTACTATGGGCAGATTTTATTGTGTTCTGTACCCTGTATTATGTTTCAGATCCTCATTTTTACCATACCTGAATACAGTACTGTACCTGGAATTTATCACTGGTTAACATCATGTTATTTTCTGCTGCCCAATCGAAAACTTTGTTGATATCTGCTTGTAATTTTTCAATATCTTCAGCAGAGGTAATTTTCATGCTGATTTTTGTGTCATCTGCAAAGGATGACACGAAGCTGTGACTTGTATTTTTGTCTATATCTGATATGAGAATAAGGAACAGCAGTGGTGCAAAGACTGTACCTTGAGGAACAGAGCTTTTAACTGCACTTGGACTCGATTTTATTTGATTGACTGTTACTCTTTGTGTTGTGTTCATCAGGAAATTGAGTATCCAGTGTCCTACCTTACCAGTTATTCCCATTGACCACATTTTGTGTGCTATCATTCCATGGTCACATTTGTCGAATGCCTTTGCAAAGTCTGTGCATACAACATCTGCATTATGCTTTTGTTCTAGAGCTTCTGTGATTTTGTCATAGTGGTTGAGTAACTGTGACAGATAGGATCTGCCTCGCTCTAAATCCATGTTGTCCTGGGTTGTGTAGCTCATTATTTTCCATAAAACTAGAAATTTGATTCCTAATCACTCTTCCAGAAACTTTATTATGTGTGATGTTAGTGCAACTGGTATATAATTTTTTGCCAAGGCTTTACTACCACCCTTGTGCAGAGGAGCTATGTCTGCAGAATTAAGTGCAGCTGGTATCTCCCCGGTATCCAGGCTCTTTCTCCATATTACGCTGAGTGCCCGCGCTACTGGTACTTTACATTTCTTTATGAATATTAAATTCCATGAGTTAGGCCCAGGAGCTGAGTGCATGGGCATATTGTCAATTTCTCTTTCAAAGTCTTCCGAGTTCGTGTTAATATCCGTTATATTATCTGCAGCTTGAATGTCATTCATAAAAAAGCTGTCTGGGTCATCAACTTTCATGTTGTTTATTGGTGTGCTAAACATAGCCTCATACTGGCTTCTTAGAATTTCACTAATTTCTTTGTTGTCCTCTATGTAATTACCTAAGTGTAGTTACAGGATGAGAGCTACGCTCGTGGTGTCCCGTCTTCCCAGCACTCTTTGTCATATAACGCTTTGAAACTACTGACGGTCTTGGTCTCCACCACCTTCTCCCCCAACTTGTTCCAACCGTCTACCACTCTGTTTGCGAAAGTGAATTTTCTTATATTTCTTCGGCATCTGTGTTTAGCCAGTTTATATCTATGACCTCTTGTTCTAGAAGTTCCAGGTCTCAGGAAATCTTCCCTATCGATTTTATCAATTCCTGTTACTATTTTGTATGTAGTGATCATATCACCTCTTTTTCTTCTATCTTCTAGTTTTGGCATATTTAATGCCTCTAACCTCTCCTCGTAGCTCTTGCCCTTCAGTTCTGGGAGCCACTTTGTAGCATGTCTTTGCACCTTTTCCAGTTTGTTGATGTGCTTCTTAAGATATGGGCACCACACAACCGCTGCATATTCTAGCTTTGGCCTATCCATGTAATCTTTCGCATGAGTTTCCGTGAATGCCCCAAATATTGAGTGTGACTAATAGGAGACCATTTATGAACTTAACTTTATTTCTTGATTTTGACTTTAGGCCTTGTATGTTTGCAAATATGAATGATTGTCCATATTGTGTGTCACTTCTGGAAGGTTTTGGTAGTTCTCCCTCCTCTCTACCCTGACCCAGGGTGTGTTGGTCTGGCAATGGTTTGTCCAGTTTTGGAGTTGGTACTAGGGAGTGTGGTAGTTTCTGTGTAGTTGGGGGGTGTAGAATGTGTGGGCTTGATGACGAATCGTAGTCCAGTCTTGGGCATTTCCCCCTCTCTCCATCCGTACTCCTGCAACATTTCTGCCTGTATAGCTCAGCTGTATATATGTATATATAGCTGTATATATGTATAGCCCAGTATAGCTCCAGGGAGCCGGAGGGGCTCTCCACAGAAAAATTGTTGGACATTGATGGAACTAACAGATATTGGCCTCGGACGATGTATTTATATGATATATAACAAAATATAGCATAATAACATACTCATTATTATTTGTGTTATTATGTATCACTTAGAAATGCTAAAAAGGCACCAGCTGCATATTCACTTTGTGGACTCTCCTTGTTGTCCACAATACTTACGGAGGATCCACTTTGTGGACCCCTCAGTTAATAGTAGCTGTTTGCCGTATCATCAGAACTCTTTTTAATACCTGTATACGTTTAAAATCCATTTCTTAGCATATTGGGATGAAATTTTCATAATGCTGTTGCCAAATAATTAGAGATTTGTATAACATTTTTAAGTAATTTTCATATTATTCAAATATTTTTTGAGTTTCTAGGCACTTAACTCTTTGACTGCTAACTGTTAATAGCTGACATACCCCCCATGTGCTCAAGAAAAAAAAATTCTGACAGAATTATTTGTTCTTAAGACATTGTTAATTAGCTTGTTAATTGTAGTTTAACTATAGCAGCCTGGAGAAGTTGCATATTTTTAGATAAAATGAGTTAAAGTGCCACATGGGAATAACTTGAGTTATTTTCATTGTTTCTCACTTCATTTATTTAGGTTTTCATGCTAACAAGTTGTATTTGTGTGTCAAAGGTACTATCTATTATGTATAACTTTGAAAATATAAGTATGTGTGTATATACAAGCATACTGTAGATATACAGACACCCACATACTTATTCATAATAATATATGTACTGTATACATATATTATAAGCCTAAATCTTAAAATTACATATAGCACACATTTTGCCTCAAATATATACATCGTAATAACTCATTTGCTGTTGCTAAAAGTTTATTGTTTCCTCTATAGCTGCCCTAAACGTTCAGACACTCGATGGTGATGTTGTCAAGCAATGGTTATCATTTTCTTACTTAGGCCCTAGAAGGAAAGTGAGGGACTCAGGATTTTTTTTCAAGATGGGGAGAGGGTTACTTGAGCCCTGAGGAAGCTGATGTGAACCCCGTGTAGTCGTGGGACTTTTAAATTTTGCACGGTACACCCACACATCACATA
Organism: Procambarus virginalis; assembly: GCA_020271785.1. NCBI lineage: Eukaryota > Metazoa > Arthropoda > Malacostraca > Decapoda > Cambaridae > Procambarus > Procambarus virginalis. The sequence continues at coordinate 899,194 of WNGS01161107.1, read as the reverse complement.
ATACGGTGCGCAATTCCGCGGCACTTACTCATCACATCATATGATGTGTTGCGCAGTTTAACCACTGCACTGCGCCAAACTACAAATGCTGGTTTGAGAGTTGTCCATTTTTTTTAATTAGGCTATATTTTAATGTTTTTTAATGTTGTCATCACTCTTTGTGTTTCAAAATGAAAATAGTTGAGTTTGGAAACATTTTGACATTAACTTTACCTGAACATTTATAAAAACAACAAAAATATGTCCTTAACAATTGCACTATGAAGTTTTTGCCAAAATCAGGTGCGCAGTGCAGGGGGTTAAGGGTTAACCAGAGAAAACAGTGATTCAAAGATTAATAAATACTCCATATAACTTTTAACTTACAAACTGTGACAAAATTAATGTTCAATCCTTCATGGCTTTATTTTCACTTTCTTTTTAAGTATAAGTGGTAAACAAATCCACAGGGGCTGTGATGAGGGTTCGAACCTACGTCCGAAAGGATCGACATAAGTTTGATCCCTCATCACGGCCCTTGTGGATTTGTTCATTTGATGCATCACGCTATTGTGATTTCTGTGTGTAATATAGGTGGTAACCTCATTACTTTTGAGACACCCAAAACAGCCTTCAGAATTCTTCGGTAATACTGTGTTTCACAGGATGGTGTTAGTGTCAATATTTGAGAGCAGAAGAATGGTTTGCCACAGAATTATTTGAAAAATGTGCATGCAGTACATAGCTTTGAAAACAGAGTGCTGTACTTAAAACACTCATATATATATATAAAAAGCTTGAATGTGATTTAATCTGTTAATTTTGATTTTCAAATGTGATGTTTAAGGGATAATCAAAGCACAAATAACTTTAGTGTAGTTAATCATATAAAATCCCAACCTACCTTCCCACAATGAGTTGCTCCTTTTGTTTGGCTTTTGGTCGACAAATTGCCCAAATGTCTATTGTGAAGAGAGTCGAAGCAGAGTTGAAGATAGATGTGAGGTCACTCATAAGTGCCGACAGCATAACTGACAGCATGACACCTCTCATGCCACTTGGCATATATTCCAACACTAGTTTAGGATAGGCCGAGTTGGTGCACGATACTCTTGAACCGCAAAACTTGTAACACTCCTCCGGAACAATACAACCCACTTCACTGGGGAACAGAACACGTGACACCATTCCTAGTCATGATAAAAAATTATAACAATTATAAACAATAGTGAAAATTAAATACAGTAAGTAAGAATAGCTGTCAATCATAATGCACCATCAATTAGCTTGAGGACCTGTCCAAAATGCTATGCATGTTAAGGGCTTTGCAAGAATGTAACACTTGATCACCAATTGATGTACAGAATTCACTCAATTTAACAGCCTCTATGGGGCTGTACCCAGGTCGTTAAATACGGGGCTCCAGTATTTCCGAAGTTGTTGAAGTGTTGGTAATATTTCAAGTAACATTCGGGTAAGATATATTTTATATAACTAAAATGAAATAAAGTTTATTGTGTAATTGTGTTCCAAGTTAGTGCCACACCGACGATTAAGCCAGCTGTTGGTTGCTGCATGGATGACGCATAAACACTGTCTGATCAAGTCCAGATAGGAGGAAAAAAATTGGTTCATCCCTTTGTATTGCGAAATATTTCGTGTCTATCAACAATTGTTAATGTTTTCTCAATAAATTTTTTGCGATGTGTTTTGTTTTACCCTGTACAGTACAGGTAATGTATTTTTAATGTTATGACAGACGCTGTGGCGGCCAGGCCATACAATGGAGATCAACCCTTGTCACTAACCTAGCCAAGACAAAATCTTTTGAGTTCACCTTTTCTCTGCTAATGATAGAATATACATTTGCAGAGACTAATTAATATGTAGCTATTGTTAAAAAAAACAATCAATATGTTGTAATACTATTATAAAATTGATAACCTGACTTACTTTTTATGAAGCTGAAGATTACAAAGCTGTGATGATCACGTTATCCTCTACAGTGCTTATTTCTTATTGTTCAGTATACATACAGTATGTACACTTATTTTCAGGCATTCACTTCACATAACAGCTAAACCTACTACTAGTTCGCATGAGAGTAATGCACTGCACTTTAATAAAAAAAAAATGCTGCCTAACAGCAGTAACGCACTCGTACAATTGAAACTTATATCTATATTTACACTGTGTACAGTATATCTTTTTATCAAGGCTTAATTATTCATTAACACTTACAATACTGTACGCTATCAACACATTTTGCACTAATTTATATGCATTTCAATCATATTTTATATCCTCATTAGCGGATGCTGCACGACTTGTTGATGGGAATTCAGACTTGGCGGGTGCAGGATGGCTTGTAGGGTACTCGTTGCTAGTGAATGCTGCACATCTTTTTGAAATGCCAGAGAGTGCAGCATGGCTTGTAGACTAAGATTTTTCACAAACTGTTGAAATCATGAATTTATCCACCTTTGTCTGCATCTGATTATCTCTGGCTAACGTTCTGAGACAGTGCTTAACAGCTGTAAAGTGTACATAAAAATTTCCAACAAAACCTCATGTTTACTTTTTCTTGAATATTCAATGAGGTCCTGCAGAGAGCCACCACCAGGCATACTACATGATGCACCCCCTAACCGAACACATCAAGCATTAGTAACCAACAGACCTCTCTGGAAGTTAACTGACTCGCTCTTTGCCAGAAAAAGAGCTGGCTGGAAATTAACAAATTGTCCACCAGCGTGTAAAAAAACAAAAACAACTTCCAGAGGAAAGCATGAAGCTTCCCCCACCCTACAACCTGAGAAAGGGCAAACACAAGCACTTAAGAAAGCAATCATGGACCAAACGGGACATCATAAACCAAGCCGAAGAAAGAAACAAAATGACACTGTCATGAGACAAAGCAGGCTCAGGTGGCACATGAGCAGACTGGAAGTGAAACAATACCCGAGACAGCTTGCAAAACAGAGCTGCGGTAGTAGTAACCCTGAATGCTAGCTGCAACAGCTCCACAAGTGATGAATGATCTGAGGCAACATTATTCAGCATGAGATGCCAAATCGAGAAAAAGCCAGGAGAGTAAGAAGAGCACCACATGCTCGTAACCAAAGAACAATTATAAAAGAAAGGAAGTAGTGAAAAAAAAGAGTGTCACAATACCCTCATGTTGTTGTCGTGAGGAAGCATGCAAATGAGACATCATCAACGGAGCCACTTGCTCACCATAAATTTATTCATTAAATATGTCCTTTCTTCATTGTCACCTAATTTTTGCACTTCATTTATGAAATGTTTTCTTATGTCTTTTTTTATCCTTGTTTATTTTTAAGTGTTGCCCCATTAACCCTAAAATTATACTTTATTACTCAGTTATGTTATGTTCCAGTTGCTTTTCTAGATTCCTGTTTAGTGTTTCCGATCTGTTAATAATGTAAATATACAGTACTATTGTACTGTTGCTAAAACTCCATAATGTAATGGTCTATGGCTGCCATCATTAAATATCACAGTCTTATTGTATTATTCTGTTATTTTTCTTGAACTTTTCAATTTTTTTTTAACTTCCCTTCTAGTATTGTGTGTTCACCCCTTCACACCTTTAAATAAATTTTTTCCACATTATTTTATGTTTTACCCAAAACGTTTGATGTAATAGTGGCTTCATTAGTATGTGAAGTACAAATGTGGGAACAATTAGTTCCTACAATTAGTTTGTGGGAACTGAAGTAATGTTCCTTCATAAGTTAATGTTTGTAAAATTGTTGGAACAATCCTGTTCCCACAATTGTACATTGCAGAACTCTTATGTTCTTAGTGCATTCATTCTTTTGAATAAAATTTTGAATTTGAATTTGAATAAAAGATAGCAATAGACTTGTGTCAGAAAGAATAAATGCGAAGATCAAAGGAGAAGCACTAACTAGTGAAGTACGTCACCAGGCTGATCCTCAGGAGTTGGGGAGTTGCGGAAAAATGCCCAAGTTCAGAAACCTAGCAAGCAACATCTGAAACTAAGACTGAGCCAGCCACCAAGGAGCCAGAAGGATCATCCTCTCGGGGTAGGACTCCCACCTGGCCAAGACCCTGAGCGGGAAGAATAGAGGTATAGGAAGCCTCACCTTGATCAGAATAGCCAATAGGTATCTACCATGAGGGCCTCACAATCCGGGAATGGCACCTGCGTATAGAGGAAGATGCCGAGACCATTCTGACGTGAAGAGGTCCATGTGCGGCAGCCCAAATATCTCGCAAAGCCACAGGACAAAGGCAGCATCAATGGACTACTCCATGGAGATAGAATGTAACCAGAACAGACCATTGGCGAGGATGTTGGACATTCCTGGACATGAACAGCATAGAGAACCAAAACCAGAAAACCTAGCACAAGAGCTACACTTAGCATCCAACTCCAAAGAGGTAGGGACCAAAGAGAATTTCCCCATCCTCTAGGTGAGACAGTGAGCCACAGAGGAACAGTCTGAATAGAGCTGGAGTATGGAGCCCAGAGTAATCTGAACCCTCCACAGTGCATGTCAAACGGCTGTAAACTTCCAAACCATACTGTGACGCCCGATGAATAAAGTGAGAGACCAATGACCCTGGATGACTTAGCGAATGCTGGTCAAATCTCCAGCTTTGACGAATCCTAGACTAGCTGGTCTAGGATGCTAGACCACCCCAGAACAGCTGGTCAAAGCCCCAACCCGGAACCATGGGGGCATCCGTAAATACGTCAAGCAAAGGAGTAGGAAGGTACCATGGAATCAAATTCCCCAAAAGAACGAAAGATGAAGCCAGTGACACAACAGCCGCACAGGGGTAACCAGAGCCCACACGCAACAATCAGTGCTGCCCTGAAAAAAAAGAACAGCTGCTGAAACCAAACCTTGCCCAGAGGAAACATGAGGCAACAACAAGGAAACATGAAAAATCTAGCTTTCAATGTAATGAAATGCCAATTTCTTGGTGAGCCATGGTGGCTCCCTGAAGCTATTATCATCGATGTAGGTGCCAACTACTAGGTGCCATCAGTCGTGGTCTCTGGTCTACCAGGTATCCAATGCCAAAACTTGATACCCTCAAAGGTGAAGGAAACTGTGGCATTTATATATTAAGCTATTCATTTAAGCCACCACCAAAGGAAGCACCCAGAAATTCAGCAAAACAAAAACCACAGCTGGTCGCTTCCGATACCTGCAGAGTCAAAATCAGGCAGAGAACTCCTTAAACTATATAAACAAACAACCAAAAAAAGTTATAACCCAGCGCCGGTCATTCTCCCCACCCTTCTTCTCGTTTAGGGAGAGGAGGGAGGGGGAGGAAGTTTGCCAGGTGCTCACAGGGACCAAAGAGCCAGAGCTCAACCCCACGCAAACACAACTAGGTGAGTACAGGATGCTCCGCTGTCACTTCTTCTCTGATGTGTAACTGTTGTCAGGTCTGCCCCCTGTCACTCTGGCTCCCAGTGTTTTTCTTGGGTTTTCTTTTTGCCTTTGAGGCTGTTCCTTGTACTTATTACCTACTCGTAATTATCTGTTAGATTAAGGACTGGCCCAAAACATTATGCATGCTAGTGGCTTAGCAAGAATGTAAAAACATCAATGTTATGTACTTTCACAAACCCAAAGTACCTTTTGTATATATAAATAATTAAATAAATAAATAAATACTTGGTGCAAGTGGGACCGGAGTTTAGTGCACTTGGAACTGTATATGTTCAAGGTTACAAATCCACAAGGGCCGTGACAAGGATTCGAACCTACGTCCAGGAGCATCCCAGACGCTGCCTTAATCGACTGAGCTACGATATGGTTAACCCTTAAATGGCGCATAGCTATATACCATTTGACACCCACAGGCGCATACAAAAAAAAAAAAAAAAAAAATTATTTTTCTTCCTAACCTGTTAATTTGTGTTCACTGATCACGGGAAAAATAGTAAAAAAATCGTAAGTTGAATATATTGGCCGCTATAGGGCAGGGAAGTCTGGCACAAAACAGGCGCTCACTCAGCATGCGTCCCAGGCGGTCTGTTGATCGCCAGCTGTCAGGCCGGAGTTGCCACAAAGAGATAATTGCCTAATTATTTCAATGTCTCTGATTGATTTTTCGTAGTTTTTTTGCTGTAATATTATTCAATAGTGTGTAGTGTGATATATTTATATAATGAAATGGGTGAATCATCACTGTACTCAAAAATATGGTGTGCATATTGTTGATTCAATTATGTTCATCAAACAGTGAACAAATACTTTGTCGGTTGTTACACTATATACACAGGTTATATATAAGTATCTGCATGTTTTGTTCACCATAACGAACCACTAAGTTGCTATTATGAGTCAAAAAAGTAACGAGGAGTGACCGCCGTGTACCAGCCAGCCACTCACGCCCTCCCTCAAGTCATCTGACTCGCCCACATTCTCCTCCCACAATACTGTTTTTGCTTTTATTCACTATATACAGACGCTATATATAAGTATCTACATTCGTGTTCACCATAACGAACCACTAAGTTGGTATGCTGAGTGGCAGTGGCAGCCCGCCACTGGCTGCCACTGCCACTGATGGACCTCACAGTCAGCTGATGGCTGCCGCCCTCAAGGCCACACTCACTATTTCTCCTCCAACAATACTGCTTGTGGTGTTATTACGCTATATACACACATTATATATAAATATCTACCGGTTTTATTCACCAAACTTGTACAAGTAAACTGGTATGGTGCCCAAAGACGTGATCACCAGTAAACAACACGATAATTCCTGCAGACGACGCTCCTCTCACCAAAATGGCGGCTCCCAACCTCCTACTCTTGCTGTTTATACTCTCTATACACACGTTATATATAAGTAGCTACATTTGTGTTCACCATAACGAACCGCTAAGCTGGTATGGTGAGTGCAGTCAATAAAAGGTGGCCACACACAGTCAGATAACAACGCCACCACCACCCTCCCTCCCACAGCATTACTCCTCCCTCCATGGAGCACAGCGCTAAATATCATCACAATCCTCTTATTATCAGACCATGGTCAGTTTTATCACAGTCAGGGGTTTTCTGTAATAATATTATCGCTACATAATAGCATGAACAAGTATATTATGGCATTTTTAGGCGATGCTGTGGTCACAAGCTGAACAGCAGTGCTGTGAGCTCATGCTGCGTGCGTCAGGCTTGGTAGCTTACTCGATACTGAGGCCCCTAACACCCGGGAGTTTGGCCCACGATTTTTTTTAAAAATGGCATCTGTTTACAAGAGCCCTGATGAAGGTGTGGTGAACCCCGTGTATCCGCGGGCCGTTTAAATCTTGCGTAGTACTCCAACGCATCATATGATGCGACGCGCAATTTTCTGCAAGTCGGTCAACGCATCATATGATGCGATGCGCAATTGAAGGGTTAAGAGTTGAAACTGAAGTTCTACTGAACTTACTGGATCCTGCAGCCTCTCCGAGACACAAACCAGGGTTTTACAC
>WNGS01161107.1:866515-886893 GCA_020271785.1 Procambarus virginalis | reverse complement strand
TGAGGCCAGATAAGCGTCTGTCCCGGTTGACATTAGCTTACGAACTGGTGCTAGGCAGCTGGCGTGGTGAGGTCCGGGCCCCCCCTCCTCCCTCTCGGGGAGGGGAGGGCTGCTCGGATGAGCGGTGCGGCAGTAAAGTGTGATGTTTGCTTGTTTGCTTGTTTCCATGGGATTGTAGGGAGTTTCTACCTCTCTGTTCGTTTTTTTGTTTAAGTTTCTTACCATTTGGGGTTTGTTTTGTTATGCCTACCATTCTGGGTGCCTAACCCCGGTCGATGGCAGATAAGATTCCAGGGCCATTGCTCCCTGAAATCTCTTTGAAGGGGGCCAGGTTCTGGCGCTGGTCCCTGGAGGTCTGAACTCCATAGCTAATGTCCCAGTCTAATATAAAGTTCATTAGCCCAATAAGCTCCAGGGAGCCATAGGGGCTCCCCACAGAAAAAGCCAGTATTGAATGTAATGAAATGCCCTTTTTGGGGGTAGCCCCAAAGGCTTCCTGAGGCTAGCAAAACAGATATGTGCTTTATTATTTTGGGGTCATCAGTCACATGGAGTTCTGAGCCTACCGGGGACCACGAGTCAGAACCTAGTCCCCTCAGAGAGGTGCAGGAAGCGATTGCGTATGAGCACTTTACATTTAAAGTATGTCATATTCCACCATCAACTGGGCAGTAGCACAAAAAGGTAGGCAAACCAAAACAAAGAACTAGCTGGTAAAATATGATCTACAGCCCAAAAGAGCAAAGTAACTCCTCCTCAATGAAGAGAAATGAATCAAAACAAGCAACTCTGCACGCAAACTAGTACTCCCACTCATTAACGAAACTCCCCCCCCCTTCCCTCCCCCACTCCACCCTACCCCCGAATAGAGGGAAGAGGAGCCGGCTCAGGCGGCTCCATCGCCAACCCCTCCAGTACGAAGTCTGATGGAAACCGCTGACCGGAGAGAGAGAGGGTGTCATGGAGCCTCTGGGGCTACCCCCAGAAAAGGGCATTTCATTATTTTCAACAAAACTCAAAGGAGAAACAAAAATGCTAACGAAGTCGGGTCAAGCAGGAGGTATATAAAAGTGCCTCACAAGCCACCAAACGAGAAACCCGTGAGGAAGGAAACCTCCGGAAAGACACTCCTGGTGTGCTCAAAGGCACCTGGAAGCAAACCTGGGGGTGCGGCAGACAAATGCAGCTCATACAGGGAGGGGGGCTGAAGAAACCCCACATCCTGCAACCAAAGACCCTTCCCCAAAGAGGGCTCTAAGAACCATGAAGAATCAAGGAGGGAACCCACTGCCTCCATTCTGACTCTCTCCAAGCCCCAGAAACTGCGTTCAAGGGTCTCCAGGAAAGAGCCATCGTCCATGCCCACCATCGTCTACGGGAAAGACCAACAGAGTCCAGAGTCTCATATGGCTTTAAGTTCCAGGTCTAAAAAGTTCTTCTCTTTTAATTTTGTCAATTCCCGCTACTATTTTGTACATAGTGATTACATCACTTTTTTTTCTTCTATTTTCAAGTTTTGGCATATTTACTGCCTCTAACCTCTTCTCGTAGCACTTGTACTATAGTTCCAGGAACCACTGTTGGCAGAGACAAGGCTGAATGACCAACCCCTCCAAATCCAGGTCCCTCAAAACCAACCGGGGCAGCTCCATGAGTTCTAGAGGCTTCTAAATATGTACACAACCTTGACCAGTGCAGCACAGAAAACCTCACACAAAGAGTGGTCACTGCCTGATAAGCCCAAGCATCATCATGAGAGCTAGTGAGAAGAGTAACCCAATAGGACTCCCTACATGACAGGGTTGAAGGTGTCACTGACCCAACAGGCAGCATGGCGGAGGCAGAGTGAATGAACATTGCCACGTGGCACTGATAATGTGCTCCCTTTAAATACGCTCATAGCAAGAGCAGGCTCGGGGAAAAATTCCACGGTCACCAAGCCTGCAGGGTATTACCAGGGTCTGAAGGTTAGAAGTCCTTCAGGGTCTGAAGGCCTGGGTGTCCAGAGAAGACACCCAGGCACTGGGACTCTACAATTGTACTCTCAACATGTGTTATGCAGGAGACCTGGTCGAGGACCGGGCCGCAAGGATGCTGAGCCCAGAAATCATCGCAAGGTATGCAAATTAATCAAGCCAATCTAGGTTAGATGGGAAAAAAAAATTGACTTATCTCAAGGTGAAGGCAACCATAAGTGAGGTGGACTTCTAACGGAGCATCACCCAAAAATTCCAGGTCTAGAAAAAGTGAACTTGAAATGAACCATTAAAAACAAAAGAGAAGATAGACCAATATCAACACTTTCGGCAGCCTCCTCCATGGGAAGAATTAAATCTAAAGATAATCATTGAAGGATTACCAGTTTAAAAATCAGCATGTGACTCGCAGAGGCTCAAAGCAGTCATAGACCGACAAATGGAAACCATCTCAAGACCTACAATGACTCGCATCTTCACAGACGGATCAGTTGATCAAGAAAGAGGTTCTGCTGGGGCAGCAGTTTACACTAACAACCATGAAGCTTACTGGAGTATGAATAGTGGGTGCTCAACAATGCAAACAGAATTATACGCCCTGAAGGAGGCAATAAACTATACAATTGAGAACAATTTACATGATGTCATCATTCATACCAACTCTAAATCATTATGAGAGTATTTGTCATTAGCGTGAACGACGCAGTGAGAGGTGAGTGATTGTTTGCCATTTATGTGCCAAGAAGTGTATATTGAAGTTTAGAGTTACAGACGTAGGCAGGAGTACCTACAGATATATATGTATTCTAAGACTGATAGAATGGTCGATTGATTCGTTGTGTGGCACGGATCATTTATACTGATATATATATATGTATGTTATTGCATTCAAATGCTGATTTGCCTTATATGTGTTTATAGGTATATATATATGTATACATTCTCTTGATGGTAGTGTAACATTATATTGTAAGACTTAATCTACTTGAGGAGGTTGATAATATTAGGTAATACCAAGAGATAGGATACCACTTAGCAAGCTGAGGATAGAGTTCTGATGGTGTTGGAGTGCAACCTGATTATAATAGTACAGAGTATAGGATTCATCATTATTATTATATGTATGCGTGTATTGTATATGTACTTCATCCAGTAAATGTATCCAAATTTGCTGGTGTTTGCACTTGTCCCAGTGAGGCTTCTCCAGGCATTGTTATCCAGTCAACACAGAGATAATACAGTATACAGTATAACTCCTCACAGAAATCCAACATATAGGAAAAGAACCCCTAGGGCTGTCAATCACCCTAAATTGGATACCAAGTCATATTGGCATAGATGGTAATGAAAAGGCAGACTCACTAGCAAAAACTGCCACTGCTCTACCTGTTGTACAGGTTCAAATACCTCTAAGTTTATCACAGATTAAGGAGAAAATCAAGAAGAAAATACTCCCAACTATCAAAATTCAGCACAGAGCCAAAGTAGCGGAAGGAAGATCCACTGCGATATCATATGAACAAGCCACTGGTTACTCCTCTTTCAAGCCTGGCAAAAAGTTATCCAGAGACATTACAGTAGCCATACACAGACTCAGACTTGGTTATAAGTGCTGCTGGAAGGTATTAAACACAATAGTTACGGAATGTCATATCTGTGGAAGAAAAGCAGAGGTGCCACTATTACGCTACTTACTGGAATGTGAAGCTACTGAAGCCCTGTGCATTAAACTCAACATTAATCCAACGACAGCAGCTGCATTACATGCACATTCCACCGCGACTACAATGATTAGAAAACCCGTTGAAGAATGGGACTCACTAGTGAACATTCTGCATCTACATCCGCCACCAAGATAGTGTTATTAAAACAAGACTAAAACCAGTGCACTAAAACAGAAGCAAAAAAAGAAACAGGGAAAAAGGAGGAAACCACACCTTCATTTAAAACTTTGACCCAAACATCACAATAACAAGGTTATCGCAAATAACTGAACTCAATTACAGGCTCACCATAGCCCGTGCTTCATAGACATTTCGTTCTGAGAAGCTAAATCTAAAACAACAACAACAACAAACATTCCAGGAGAGAAAACTCTGGCAGCGCAACAGATGCACTATAGAGTGCCCAGGAAAAAGGAACCCTAAATTAACACATGCAGCTCCATTTGTACTAAACTTCTGGCACATACACACAAACATCAAAGGAACAGCCACCAAGGCAACAAAACACCCAAGAAAAACACTGGGTCACAGCAATAGTGGCACACAGCAATACCCGGCACCAGTAAACATCAGAGGAGAACTGACTGTGGAGCGAACTGTGAGCTGTGGTCTGCCCTCCCTCCTTCTCCAAATGAGGAGGGTGGGAGTGAATAAGCAGGCGCTAGTTTTATAACATTTTCACTCATCTGTTTACATACTTTTTGAAAAGTTCTATAGCCCTTTTTGAATCTGCAGGTCTGAGACACCCAATTGTTGTTTGTATTGACTCGCTGCTTTTCTGGGTGCCTTTCCTTGGTGGTGGTATAAATGAGTAACTTAATGCATAAATTCCACAGCTCCTGCACCTGTGAAGGAACTAGATTCTAGCTGTGGATCCCCAGGAGGCCAGAGAACTTCATGACTAATGGCACCTACATCAGTGATGGTAGCGTCAAGGAGCCACAAGGGGCTCCCCCCGGAAAATGAAGGTAATTTACAACCAGCATGCCTCATTATCAGGGACACCAGGATACGTGCAAGGGACAAGCGTGGATATGGGAGATATGCCAAGATTGGTTAGTGCCAGAAACTGGGTAGAGTTCATATTATGCTAATAATATATTCTTTCTTTATCCCTCACCAAAATGTGCTTTCTCATATTATATGACTATATCTTCATTAACATTGACTGCACTGTCTATGACAACTATCAGCTCTAGAATTGACCCTCTCTCTTCGTCATTATATAAATCTTGGGATAAATCAAAGATTATATCTTAAATTGCAGATCTCAGACCAAACACTGAGGTCCAATGAAGCCTGAAAACCTCCATGAGCCACTGGAGGTATTCAGGGGGTGAGAGATAACGACAATTACCATAAGTCACTGGAGGTAATCAGGGGGTGAGGGATAAAGACAAATGACTGGTGGTAAAGCATGGATAATGCTCACATAACGTCTGCAACATATCCACAGCAATTAAACCATACACATCTTCCCACATAGCAATAAAGTTTACTTACAGAAGTGACAGAGAACCAGCCATGTCAAATTGGCCGTGTACATTACTAAAGTAGTAAAGGGGTTAAGAGAAATACATACATTATTGAAGCATTTATCCAGTCTTTTGTTACATATGCCATTTTGAGCAGCTATACTCGAGAACACATTCCATTAAAGTTATTTGAGTTCACCACCCTCTCCTGTCACATCTTTTTAGCTCTTACCTCCCTTAGTACCTTCTCAGAGTTCAACTTTAGTCTTGCATACTCACTTCAGTACTCTCTTACCTATTTGATTCCTGCTCTCACTTCTTGCAACCGAAAATGTAGTTAGTTCTGCTCCAGTCTCGTCACTAGCAAATGCCCTAACGATTTTGCTTGTGTCCATTGTCACTCCATTCTAATATTTGTTCAAGACATTCTTTATATCATCAGTTACTTCATTTCCCTTTTCAGAAACATTATCCAATTTGATCATTTGTACAGTTTTGTCAAGATGCTAACTGAATTACAGTAAATACAATTTTTATGCCTAATATATATTTATTTTAAATATTTTGTGGCACTTATGGTTTAAATACATAATTTTTCTCTCACTTGTCTTTTCTAAGCCAATGGATCAAAGTACTGGACCATCTGCCTCATTCATGCTGTCTGCATTACCTAATATAGAGCATTTTTATCTTGTATGTTCTATTTCATTCACTAGGCAAGCACAACACGGTTGTTAAATATCTTTACTTCGCTTGGAATCATGGCCTCTCATCCTTTGGGGAGCGCATCTGCACTCTTCCACATTCTTAAGCTGTTTTGGGAATTAGGGGCAGTTGATTTATTGTACAGTATATGTGTTTGGTCACAAGAATGAATCATGGAAATAATTATGAAATACTTTTTTTTTTTAGATTATCAATGAAGGTAAGATATTGAACTGGCATATTACAATGAATATCGTACATTAAAGAAGCTATTGATGAAAGTGAGGCAGACATGACTGACGTGACAAAACTGTCATGACGAAGCAGCTGCGTCGCGAGCTCAAGTCTATTTGAAAACTGACGAAGCAATTGCTGGTCTGTTTTGAAATTTCAAATACATGAATTATGTCAAATTAAATATTAACACACTGTCTACATATACTGGCAGGGAAATGAATAATTATGGTCAAAGCCAAAAAATAGATTACATACTCGGCCCAGTCTAATCTTCCCGTGTGTGTCATTCACAGGAAAGCCGTGCTTTCTTAACTTTCTCATCCAACTATTCACAGGTCAAGTACACAAGTCAAATTATGAAAGATTCATTAGTCTGTGATAAATTTGTCTAAAGTTATATGGAGAAAAGGTGTTATCTTTTAATCTTTGTTAATGTTATCTGTTTAATCTTTTAATCTAGTTTTAATGTTGCATTATTTTACATATTAATCATCCAGAGGAAAAAGTTATCATCCATATGCTCTTTTCACAATGAAAACTCTGTAGCATCTTCCAAACATTGTGGGTTGACACTCTCTACATTATTAGTGCAGGAAATGTTGGAATAACTATCAAAGAATTCTAAAAGATGTTTTGGCTCTCGTGTAAAAGAAGCAGTCACCACTTACTGGTAAAATGTTCAGCACTTTCCTTACCGTTGATGAACATGTGAAAGGGCAAGATTTGCTTCTATAGTGGAAGTATGGGGGATGGAAAGAACAATGCAGAAACCAACACAAGATTAGAAAATGTTGTTAGAGCAAGCAATGACAACTGTTTTAACAACTATGGGAGTCAGAGAATATGAAGAAACATGACAATACGGCAGATTTAATATGGCTTAAAAAACCAGCATTGAATGTAATGAAACGCCATTTTCTAGGTGAGACCCGGAGGCTCCCCAGAGCTATCCAGGCTGATATGTAACTATTAACTTTCTGGCATTAGTCAGAGTGCATGGAGTTCTTGCCTACCGGGGACCATGAACCAGAACCTGGCCTCCTCAGAGAGGCACAAGGGGCAATGGCCTATAGAAACCCCCGGTGGTTGGGAGCATTCTATGTCTGCCACCCAGAAAGATAGGCGCCCCAAAACAACCCCTATTCTGGTGAAAATATCGCTACCGAAAGCCGAACAAGTGGACAAAACTCACGAAAATTAGCAAATGAGCATGACATCATCACATTGCCACGCCGCTGTCTGCGCAACTCCTCCCCCTACCCGGGATAGGGAAGGGGGAGCCCCAGACCTCATGCCGGCCATCCAACCGGCAGTTCTTAGGCTGGATGTCAAACACACGAAAACACTGCTGATGGGGGGAGGGGAGAGAGGGATGCCGAGGAGCCTCCGGGTATCACCCAGAAAATGGCATTTCANGCGCCCCAAACCAACCCCTATTCTGGTTAAAATTGCTACCAAAATCTGAACTAGTGATAGAACTCCCAAACAGAAAAACAAGCAAACTAGTGTGACGTCACACGTCACCGCGCCGCTGTCTGCGCAGCTCCCCCCTCCCCGGGAGGGGGAAGGTGGAGCCCCAGACCTCCCACGCCGGCTATCCACCCATCAGTTCTGAGGCTGGATGTCAAGACACGCGAAAAACCGCCGACCGGAGAGGGAGGGTTGCCGGGGAGCCTCCGGACTCACCCAGAAAATGGCGTTTCATTACATTCAACGCTGGTTTTCTGGGGGGAGCCCCGTCGGCTCCCCGGAGCTAACTACCCACAGAGGAAGATCAAAGGGACGGAACCGGGAGGCGGACACCACCAAACAACCAAAACGCTAAAACCAAAGGAGCAGGAAAACACAGCGACCCGACCCCCAGAGGCAAATGCCCAAAAGGAAAAGAGCCGACGAAAAACAAACGGAACCGAAGAGGCACTACCAACCGAGGAGAAGACAGAGCACGCTGACCAGAAACCAGGATGGTGCAAGCGGCGCACGAACAGGCCGGAGGGAAACGAAGCACAAGACAGCTTACTAAGCGGTGTAGAAGCAAGACCGAAAGCAAGCCAAAGCGACTCCGCCAGCGCCGCACAAAAAGAGAGAGGCGACAGTATGTGGCACGACGACGGCCCCCAACCCCACCAAAAAACCAGGCCGACGCTAACAAGAGGAACCACCTAAGAAGGTACAGGAAAAGGAAGGACCGCCAAAACACCCCATACTGCCGCCAAGAGAAACACGCAGGTGGGACACCGACCACCAGCCGGAGGCGAGACCACGAGGCAGACGGAAGCAGCCCCGACAAGGCCCCTCCGAGCCCAGGAAAAGGCGGAGCCGCAAGAAGATCTCGGGCGCGACCACCGAACTCAGGTGGTACAAGGAGATGGAACGTCTGCCGAACAGACAAATCCCAAAGCAAGCAAACCCGCCAGGAGAACAAATGACGGGTCCGACGCGAGACATCGCAAGACCCCAAAAAACCAAGTGGCAGGGCAAGCAAGGAAACCAAAGAAGGCGGAAGGGTTGCCGCCAGAACCCTACCCGAACCAAGAGGTACGAGCAACAGCAACAGACCGAGACAAAGAAGCACACCACAGGACACAGGCCGAAAAAAGCCCAAGAAGCCAAGGAACACACGCAGAACACCCCTGTGGCAGAGGAGGAAAACAAGGGAACACACAAACAATGAAGTGGTGGAAACCGACCACGTCCCCCAACATAGCAGCAAGTGCAGGCAAAACTGACCAAAGGAGATGCCAGGAAAACGACTGGGGTGAGGCAGGACGAAAGAGCAGCAGCATAAAAACCCCAGGAGTAAGGACACGCCACTGCGAAACACGGTACTAATGCACACGCGCAGTAGTAGCAACATACAACCTGGTGGATAAAGACAGGCTGTTTAACACAAGGGGCACACGCCCTAGGGGACGCAGGTGGAAACCGAATGCCCAAATGAGCCACAGAGACAGTAGAAAGAACTTTAGTGTCAGAGTGGTTGACAAATGGAATGCATTAGGAAGCGATGTGGTGGAGGCTGACTCCAAACACAGTTTCAAGTGTAGATACGATAAGAGCCCAATAGGCTCAGGAAACCGTACACCTGTTATAAGATTGACGTTTGAGAGGCGGGACCAAAGAGCCAGAGCTCAACCCCCGCAAGCACAACTAGGGGAGTATACACCACCGCAACATGCCACAGGTAAAGAGCAACTCGCTCCGGCAAAGGCAGAGAACGGAGCAGATAGACCCCAGACAGGGCCCACTGAGACACGACAGAACCCAGCAGGCCCAGGAACCCGCCTACCAGGCGACCGACGGCGGAGAAACCCCGCTCAAAACCGGCTGGATGGGGAACCGGGAGCTCATGTACACCCCAAGCCCGGCCCGAGGCCAGGCTAGACCGGCCAAAGGGAGGCCCACCAGGAAGACGCATGGGGCGGCCTGCAGGCCCACAGACTCCCCACAACCAGGATGGGCCATAACTAAGTCGAAGGCAAGCTAGTGTGCCCCGAAAGTCCACAGACCGTACCATAGGGGCATAACTTGCAATCCCCTCACAGAGTTCAGTGGCATACCGATAATAGGTTAAGTAACAATTGTAATTACGAAACCATAAGATGCTTATTGTAACCTACTAAGTAGGTCAGGTAAGGTCGGTGTTTTCCACGAAGTTTTTTAAGGGAAACCATTATGTTTAGTATGGCACCTATGCACGGAACGAAGAAGTCAATATTGACGTAATAAAGATGCGGTGACGGGTTGGTGCAAGAGAGAACCGGATCAGCACCTCCAAGGATACCCGATCAACCAGGCTGTGACTCATACGTCGGGCAGCAAGCAGCCATGTCCAACAGCCAGCATGACCAGTCCAGGAGGCCTGGTCGATGACCGGGCCGCGGGGACGCTAAGCCCCGGAAGCACCTCAAGTTAACCTCAAGATAAGGTACCAGCGAGAAGGCGTATGCTCGCAAGGAGGTCGTGTAACAACTGCAGACCTCTGATGGATATACAGTGTTCCCCGAGTGTGCCTATGGCACCACTGCACTCCACTGGTACTATCCCGCAAGTTCTACCAGATAGGCGGGACCCAAAAGCCAGAGCGCATAAACCTTGCAAGCACAGCCAGAAGCCCTACCAGGCGAGTACAGAACCAACACCACAAACCCCCACACCACATAACACTAACAAAGGTGGGACCCCTGAATGACCCTAGCATGGGATGGACATGCACAAGAGTGGGACAGGAAGGGGTGAAAAAAGGGGACCGACACTGGTGTGCGAACGGTCTCAGTCGTACAAAAAGAGACCTAAAGAAAGACAGGCATATAACACCACATCCAGCGCCCTGCCAAAAGACGCCAGACCGCAGAAACTCACCTGGCAAACGGTGGCTCGAAGTGACACGACTCAACCGAGCCCAGAAGAACCTGGGAGCACCGCCAGGTGAAGAAGCCAGAGCCGGACCTGCAGGAGAGCAAGGAAGAGGCGAAGAAGGCGGCCCACACCCATGACACAGGGGAAACCTCGGCGGCCTCCCCACAACTGGAACCCAGGACACCCCCGGAGCGAAAAGGGGCACATACCGCGGCAAGGGAGAAGAGCGAAAGGCGAAGCACTGGAGCAAAAAGACGACGAACACCGGCACTACACACCGCCCAGACCAAAACAAACTCCGCGGCGCACGCGCATGACATGCCGGCCGAAAACGCGCAACCTACCCTGCGGGAAGGCGGCAACCAAGACTACTGCACAAGAAAAGTAGCCAAAAGAGTGAGCAGGAACAAGAAAACCGGCCAAAGAAGCGAAGACAGAGCCCAAAAAAGGCACGCAACCGGGCCACAAGTAGCCCAACAGGGCCACAAGTAGCCCAACAGGGCCACAAGTAGCCCAACAGGGCCACAAGTAGCCCAACAGGCCCAGAAAGAGCCCAAACCGGGCCAAAAGTAGCCCAACAGGGCTACAAGGAGCACAACAGGACCACAAGGAGCCCAACAGGGCTACAAGTAGCCCAAACTCGCCAACAAGGACGAGGAGCCGACAGACGTTCCAATAACGCGGGAAGGAGGAAAAACCTTCCCGAACCCTCGAGAACACGGAAGCCAAAACCAGTCCCGAAGGCACACAAAGGCGCATGCGCACCCGAGACCAGTAGTCATGTAGAACCCCCAAAACGGGGAAACATGACGAAAACACCGTCCCCCCAAAAAAAGGGGTGGGGGGAAACATCCACCCACAGGACGGAACCAACCGACTCAAAGGCCAAGGAACCGAGCCCGGGGAGGGGCCGACGCCCAACAGCACGTACGGCGAGTGGAGAGGAAAACCCCACTCCGCGTAACCACAAGCCCCGCCGAGAGGGGGATAAAAACCCCCACGGGGTCCTATGGGGCCAAGGCCCCCCAAGTCAGCCCCTCCGCAGCCCCGGGAACCCACACAACAGGCCCCGGGGCCGAGCCGTCCCCCTAAAGCCCCGGCCGTACCAGAAAACCGGGACAGCCGTGAAAACACTAAGGAAGGGAGCCCACTGGCAGACTCTTACAACACGGCTGGAGGAACAGGCTCGAATGCCCCCGTCACTACCCCGGAAGGGGATTTCCCCGAGACTGCCCGAGTCTCAACACCACCAAACCCCGCCCTGAACCTACAGACGGTAAGGAACCGGATGCAGGCAGGAAGGGGAATCCAGGGGAAAAACAAGAACCAAAACGGGGCAGCCCCGGGGCTCCCGGGGAGTTACCACGAGAGCGTTGCCACCACCAAGGCTCAAGTGCAACGCCTCTGCTGCCCGCACCAGCTGAGCACAACTGGGTAACCGAGCCATAACGAGCAACAAACTCGCAGGGCTCCGGGTCGAAGGTGTCACCGACCCCACAGGCAGCAGACGGAGGCAAAACAGAGAGTCACCCAGAGACAAGGGGTGAGCAACCCTCAAACTCGCTGGAAGCGAGGGGGGGCTCTGGGGTCACATCCATCGGACCCACGCGCCCCCAGGGGTTTCCCAGGGTCCCGAGCGTTTACTATAAGAGGACTCGCGCTCAGGTAATCCCAGGCAGGGTACTGCTAACCGGCACCCAAAACTACCAAACAACTTTCTAAGAGCTGAACCCCCGGGACGTGTACACTCACGGGGACCTAGCAGGGGTACCACCAGAAAACTCAGAACACAAGGGACACCAGGGGCAAGAACGAAGGCAGACCCCCCCACCAGGTAGATAAACAAAAAGAAAAGAAAACCCCGCAAGAGGACAGCGTACCCAAGCGGAACAGAGCCGGCCGCTATGATTGGGAAAAGACAAGCTGCACAGTACCCTGCGCCCCACCAGTGCAAAAACTGCCCCTTACTCTAAGGCGAACAAGGGAGACAGAACACCCGAGCACACAAAGAGCGGCCGAAAACCAAGCAGTAAACGGCCTAGCAGGGGCAGACCCCAAGGAACTTGTGGAAGGTGGCCCCAAGTCCCAAGGGCAGTACTTACAGGGCACCTAGGGAAGGGAACCCTAGGCGCATGCAGCCCGAGTACTGGAGAATCACTCCCGGCTCGCGCACCACCTAGAAAACAGACACCACACTCTAGGTGCAGTGCTGAAACAACCACTGGAGCCGGAGCACATAACCGGTGCCTATAGCATCAGCCGAAGAACTGATGGGTGGATAGCCGGCGTGGGAGGTCTGGGGCTCCACCTTCCCCCTCCCGGGAGGGGGGAGCTGCGCAGACAGCGGCGCGGTGACGTGTGACGTCACACTAGTTTGCTTGTTTTTCTGTTTGGGAGTTCTATCCACTAGTTCGGATTTTGGTAGCAATTTTAACCAGAATAGGGGTTTGTTTTGGGGCGCTTACCTTTCTGGGTGCCTGTCCCGGTCGATGGCAGACATAGAATGCTTCCAACCACACGGGGGCTTCTATAGGCCATTGCTCCCCGTGCCTCTCTGAGGGGGCCCGGTTCTGGCCGTGGTCTCCGGTAGGCCTAAGAACTCCATACACATGACTGATGCCAAAGTCTGAAATTAGCATATCAGCCTGGGATAGCTCCGGGGAGCCGACGGGGCTCCCCCCAGAAATATATATATATATATAATCTTCAGTACCTATCACTCACCTTTTGAATAATTACAGGTCTATAATCTTCTTCATGACAAACAGGCTCCCCATAGTAGAAATCTAAAGCCATACGTGCCATGCCAATCACAAAGCCAATCATTAAGCCCCAGAACGCACCCTGTGGAAATAAGAAATATTTTACTGAATGTAACGAAATGCTTATTTCTGGTGGGCCACTGTTGCTTCCCCGAGGTCAGCTCTGCTTCCATAAAGCCTTAGCTAAACTTCAGGGGCCAGATTCACGAAGCAGTTACGCAAGTGCTTATGAACGTGTACGTCTTTCCTCAATCTTTGACGGCTTTGTTTACATTTATTAAATAGTTTACAAGCATGAAAACATCCAAATCAGCTGTTGTTATTCTTATAAACAGCCTTCTGATGATTTGGAGCTCATTGTTTAATAATTGTAAACAAAGCCTCCAAAGATTGAGAAAAGATGTACAGGTTCATAAGTGCTTGCGTAACTGCTTCATGTATCTGGCCCCAGGCTTCCGAGACCCATGTTTTACCAACTGGAAGCTAGGCCCTGTACATGACTCGCTTTACAAAATGAAGGAATCTTCAGGATCGGGATGTCACCCTCAACAAGGACAAAAACCAGCCAGAATACATAGGTGCAACAAAGGGCATTTCATTATATTTAATGTTTTATTTCTGGGTAGGATGTGAACACCCACCATCAAGAACAGGAGGGGCCTGGCGGTTGAGTAGACAGCGCTCAGTATTCATAGCCCTGAGGTTCCGGGTTCAATCCCACGTGGAGGTGGAAGCAAATGGGCAGTTTCTGTCACCCTGATGCCCCCTTGTTCACCTAGCAGTAAATAGGTACCTTGGAGTTAGACAGCTGCTACGAGCTGCTTCCTGGGGGTGTGTAAAAAAAAGGTCTGGTCGAGGACCGGGCCGCGAGGACGCTAAGCCCCGAAACCATCTCAAGATAACCTCAATAGGACTCCTTAAGAGCTTCCCAAGCTTATTCAAAATAGCACCCCCAATAGAGGCTGGCATATATGGCAAACAGAAAAGGTGAGCTGGGTTTATTATTGGGGAAGAATGGAATTAGAGTATGGGCTCAGAAAAAAAAAAAGAGCCCCCTGAGCCACTGAGCCCCCTGTTGCCACTGGGGAGTCAGTGGCAACAGGGCTGACTGAGGCAGAGAGTGGCCAGTCTGGTATCACAGACAAAACTCAGCAAGCCAGACCCTAAGAAGGGTCTTTCACCATTTGACCAATAATCCAAAGCAGAAATATTAGGAAAAACTAGATCCGTGCCTGGCCAGCAGACAAGTCAAAGGATTGAAGACTTAACCACCGCACTGTGCACAGTGCCTAGAGGCGCTAAATCAAGGATATACAGAGTGCCTCATGGCAATCGTAGGTATAGAGTAGGATTCGAAACTCTCGCGGGTACATCCTGTTCTCAGGACTCTTGTATACAGACGACTTCTTGAAAAAAATCATGGTTAACATTCCCGGGTATGAGAGCCTCAGTACTGAGTGAGCAACCAAGGCTGGTGCACGCAGCATAACAGCTAACAGTGAGCTAACAGAGGGAGTTAACAACACTGCTTGTAGCTTGTAACCACAACATCGCCTAAAATGTCAAAATATATATATGTAACTGCAATTATTAAGCAATGATAGTGTTACAGAAGACTCCTGACTGATAAAAAATGACCAGGATTCTGATAATAGCAGGATTGTGGCGATAATTAGCGATGCTCGTAATATGGTGGGAGAAGTAATGTTGGTGAGGGAGGGTGGGAGAGTCAGCTGACTGTGTGGCGACCTCAATCATTGTCTTGACTTACCATACCAGCTTAGTGGTTCACTATGGTGAACACAAATGTAGATAATTATATATATATGTAGATATGTATATCTACACAAATGTAGATAATTATATATATATAATGTGTGTATATAGTGTAATAATAGCACGAACAGTATGCTGGGAGGAGCCATTTTGATGAGGGAGGGAGTGAGGCAGTTTGCTAGCCGCTGTGTCACTTGTCATTTTGTGGCATTTTGCTTGGACACCATACCAGCTTAGTTGTACCGTTATGGTAAATAAATGTAGATACATATAGATATATATATATAACATATTATATATATATATAGTAATAACAGCAAAGATGTATGGTGGGTGGAACCATTTTGGTGAGGGAGGTGGCATCGTCTGCTTGCTGGTATGACTTGTCATGCTGTGTAGGGGCGCTACTATGCTGTGTAGGGTGACCACTATGCTGTTTGGACACCATACCAGCTTAGTTGTACAGTTATGGTGAACAAAACATGTAGATACTTATATATAATGTGTGAATATAGTGTAATAACAGCAAAACACTGTTTGATTGATCGTAGAATATATAAACATGTCACATATATGAGCCCCATAATTATGAGCATAGCGATATTCCCACATTGAACTATACAAATTTCACAAATTACACACTTATGAATAATATTCAAAAGTTTGAATATTATTAAAATATTATTCAAGAGCCCTTGGGGGTCGAGTGACCCCCTGAGCGCTCCATCGCTCAGCACCCATAATTTGCTCAACTTCTCAGTTCCATCACAGCTAAGTATATCACATACAATTTTTTTTTTGTTTAGTTTCCCGTGATCAGAGACTGCATTTTAACACTATAACAAGAGAAAATAATGTTCTGCCGAGAATTTATTTTCGGCGCACAGCGGAAATGTCATATTTTAAGGCCGCGCAGCATCGTGGTTAATGTTTGAATAAATAAGTTAAAAAAAAAAATTGTGACTGTGATACTTACCAACTCATTCATTCTTTTCCATGCAATAGCCAAACAGTAAATAGCAGCAATTGGTGGGGCCAGGTAAGCAGCAATTGATTGAATGTAGATGTATAGCTGCCCGCCTTGAGTCTGCTCAATGATGGGAATCCACAAGATGGAAAACACAACTAATATTACGATGAAAATCCTAGAAGTAAAATTGTATTTGTTAATATATTAATAGATAATAACTGTCAAACTTTAAAATTATTGAAGGACTAAAATATTTACAAAAAAAGAAGCTTTTTTCGCTGGCAAAGAGCACCATTTTAAAGTACTAGTACAATAGAACCTCAGTGTACGATTGCACCCGAGTTAGAATTTTGTGGTGTACGATGAAAATTTTGTCAGAAAATATGCCCTGTGTATGACGTTTACCCCTGAGTGTGAACTGCTCATTCATACTTGTCGGAGCTGGTAAGATCAGTTTACATTTTTTTGCTGCTTAACATAAAAGTTATTATATATCACTCCATGGGTCTCAAGCAAGTCACTAGTAAAGATCAACCTAAGAAAATGGTTGTGAGGATGACAATAGGAAAAAAAATCATAAACATGAAGATGGTATGCACGTGGTTGATTTGGATAGGAAAATGTGTGTAATATGGGAAGAACTGCAAAGTTTTGCTGAAAATACTTGCCCAGAAAGAGCTGCAGCAAGCTGTTGTGTTAGCATATTTAATGACAATGTCTCTCTAATAGACACGTGGTAAAATGTAGGCAAAAACAAGTGTCTTTAGATAGTTTCTTAGCGAGACAACCAGATCCAAGTGGTATGCCTATAAAACATAGGAGAGGTTATCTTGAGGTTATCTTGAGTTGATTTCGGGGCTTTAGTGGCCCCCCATGGCCCGGTCCTCGACCAGGCCTCCACCCCCAGGAAGCAGCCCGTGACAGCTGACTAACTCCCAGGTACCTATTTACTGCTAGGTAACAGGGGCATAGGGTGAAAGAAATTCTGCCCATCGTTTCTCGCCAGTGCCTGGGATTGAACCTGGGACCACAGGATCACGTGTCCAGCGTGCTGTCCGCTCGGCCGGCCGGCCCCTTGTAGCCAGACTCTCTCGGAGAGGGAGTACCCCAAAATGTTATCACTGCCTGATGTTATTATAATGGATGGTGGGACTCCCTTTTCCAAACCCTAACACTTCCCCTCCTCACCGTCTTCCATACGACAACAAGAGTCCTTAATAAAGATAAAGTGCATGAAAAATGTGAGTAGTATTATGAATGTAAATGTGTTTTCAAGTTAATGTTTTTGGGTGTATGGAACGGATTAATTAAGTTTACATTATTTTTTATGGGAAAATTTGATTTGGTGTGCATTGCATTTCTTGGAGTGGATTAAATTCGTACGCTGAGGTTCCACTGTATTGGCAAACTAGTCCTATAGCTTAAAATTAAGAAACCTGGTGTTGAATGTAACGAAATGCCTCTTTCTGGATGAGCATCGGTGGCTTCCTGAACTGATTTCATCGAGATGGCTCCCAAGTAATAGGTCACACCAGCCACAGAGTTGTTTTTGGTCTATCAAGGAACCAAAGCCTGGAGATCTGGCCCCCTTCAGAGGTGCATAGAGCGGGTGGCACACCACTACCCCACCAGGAAAGTATCCAGAAAGTTAGCGAACCAATACAGACCACTGCTGGGTCCAATGAGACCAAAGCCTCAAAACTGCCAACCAAATTCTTCAAACAATGTAAACAAACAATCAAATCTCCCAAAACTAGCATGAGCTTGAGTTCCGAGAGAACCCAAGTTTACATTGGTTCCGAGTTCCAAGAGAAAGCACATCTAAGCTGAGCATTCCACTTCAATTGATTTTTCATTCCACTTCAATTAACTTTTCAGTCATCTTTGTGTACAGGATATATGGAATATATTGTGTCTTGGCAGATATATAGAAAAAAACCAGCGTTGAATGTTATGAAAAGCCATTTTCTGGGTGAGTCCCGGAGGCTCCCCGGAGCTATCCAGGCTGAATGGATATGTATATCTTTCTGGCATCAGTCAATGCATGGAGTTCTTGCCTACTGGGGACCACAAGCCAGAACCTGGCCCCCTCTAGAGAGGCACGAGGAGTAATGGCCTATAGAGATCCCCCCTGTGGTTGGGAGCAGTCTATGTCTGCCATCAACCGGGACAGGCACCCAGAAAGGTAGGCACCCCAAAACAAACACCTATTCTGGAAAAACTATTGCGACCGAAGGCCGAACAAGTGGACAGAACTCCCCAAACGAAAATTAGCAAACTAACATGACGTCATCATGTCGCTGCGCCGCTGTCTGCACAACCCCTCCCCTCCCCGGGAGGGGGAAGGGGGAGTCCCAGACCCACCCGCCGGTGACCCAACCCTCAGTTCTTAGGCTGGATGTCAAAAAGAGAGAAAAACACCGCTGACCAGCGGGAGGGAGGGATGGATGCCGGGGAGCCTACGGGACTCGCCCAGAAAATGGCGTTTCATTACATTCAACACTGGTTTTCTGGGGGGAGCCCCGTCTCCTTCCAAGAGCTACCTCACTACAGATAAGGAAAAGAGGGAAGAATCCGGGAGGTGGATGCCATGTGCCCTAACATAAAACAAGACTACAGACTAAAAGGAAGGACCTTGCCAATAACCCGGGAGACCCGAACCCCAGAACAGGGAGGAGGGAAGTAGGGGAATCCGGGCAAACCAAAATGGATCCACAGCCCCAGAGGCCAGGACGCGCAGAGAACAGTGAAGAGCCGCAACCAAACAACAAAAGAAAGCAGCCCCGGCCTGATCAACCAAGCAGCAACCCAAGGACCCCTCAGGAAGCAACAGACCCAAACATCACTCAAGAAGAAGGAGACTGCATCAGAACCGAAGGGATCGCGACAACCGAGGAAAAGAAGAAAATAGACCACCTGGGCCAACGACCAGGACAGCATGGGAAGCGCAAGATCAGGCCAGAGGCGAACAATGCCCAAGACAGAAAGCAGAACTGAGCAGAAGGAACAGCAACACCGAACACAAGCTGGAGCGGCTCTGCCAGTGCCATCCAAGACAAGGCAAGAGTACATGGCACCAGAAGATGGTCCAGGAACAACCCCGAAGGGAAAGACAAGACATCACTAACAGAGACCGAAGGACCCTTTGCAGTGACAGGAAAACCAGAAGGACCGCCAGGAAACCACATACTGCCGTCAAGACAAAGCACGCAGGTGGGAGACCAACAACGAAGCCACCAGCGCCCCCACAAGCGATGAGAACACGAGACAAAAATTCTAGACGCGAAGACTCGAGGGGAAGAACGAACCAGCCCCGTACAGGGCTGGACCGATCCGCAAAAAGAGGCGGAGCCGGGGGAAGCCCTTCAGGATCGGAACTGAGGAAAGCAGAGCCCCCAAACAAGGCTGGCAAAAAACCCAGAAGTAATGGCCGCCAGGGAACCAGGAACCCAATCCCAACGAGCCGAAAAGGAACCAACCCAGACAAGCAGAAACGCCCCATCCGGGAGGAACCCCCTCCCCCAGGACCCTGGAAGGATCAAAAGGCCAAACACCAAAGAGCCAGGACCCAGGCAGAGGCCAACGAGGAAACCGAGCACCACAAACTAAAACGCGAGATGCGAAGCGAAAAACAGTGACCCCACAACTAAGGAGCAGCGCAACCAGCTCCAGCAATGAAGAATGAGGCACGGGCCACAGAGGTATACAGGAGGAGAACTACTCAGGACGTGTACTGCAAGAAAACAAAAAGGCACGTTCCGAAAAAGAATAAAGAAAAGCCGGAGCCAGGACCGGAATCCAAGCTACCCCTGTCCCAAGAAAAGAAACTAGGAGGGCAGGAGCGGTTGACTGGAAGTCCACAACTTCCCGCAGACATTGCAACAAGGGAGAACAAGGAAAAAGTGAACTCGGTACCAAAACTGAATAATGGAGTAGAATAAAATAATCAGGAACTGAACATGGACTGAGGCCCACAACAGTACAGCCAATAAGCACCAACCAAGATACACAGAAAATTAGGGGAGAAGGTGGTGGAGGCCAAGACCATCAGTAGTTTCAAAGCGTTATATGACAAAGAGTGCTGGGAAGACGGGACACCACGAGCATAGCTCTCATCCTGTAACTACACTTAGGTAATTACAGCCAAGTGTAGCATAGAGGGGGGAGAAAAACAGAAATAGGCAAGGCAAGTAACAGCCGGCAACGCAATGTACACGACCAACCACAACGTGTGGTGTGGGAGGTCGCACATACACAGAGGGACACCATGGATATCAGGGTGCACCAGGCACCGAGTTAGGAGGGAAGCCTCACCAGAAGTCGACAGACGTTCCAATAATATGGGAAGTATCGAAGATCTTCCCGAACCTACGAGATGCTGGAGAAGCAAGCAT
>WNGS01161107.1:843487-856202 GCA_020271785.1 Procambarus virginalis | reverse complement strand
TGGAATTAGAGTATGGGCCCAGAAAAAAAAAAGAGCCCCCTGAGCCACTGAGCCCCCTGTTGCCACTGGGGACTCGGTGGCAACAGGGCTGACTGAGGCAGAGAGCGGCCAGTCTGGTATCACAGACAAAACTCAGCAAGCCAGACCCTAAGAAGGGTCTTTCACCATTTGACCAATAAGCCAAAGCAGAAATATTAGGAAAAACTAGATCCGTGCCTGGCCAGCAGACAAGTCAAAGGATTGAAGACTTAACCACCGCACTGTGCACAGTGCCTAGAGGCGCTCAATCAAGGATATACAGAGTGCCTCATGGCAATCGTAGGTATAGCGTAGGATTCGAAACTCTCGCGGGTACATCCTGTTCTCAGGACTCTTGTATACAGACGACTTCTTGAAAAAAATCATGGTTAACATTCCCGGGTATGAGAGCCTCAGTACTGAGTGAGCAACCAAGGCTGGTGCACGCAGCATAACAGCTAACAGAGTGAGCTAACAGAGGGAGTTAACAACACTGCTTGTAGCTTGTAACCACAACATCGCCTAAAATGTCAAAATATATATATGTAACTGCAATTATTAAGCAATGATAGTGTTACAGAAGACTCCTGACTGATAAAAAATGACCAGGATTCTGATAATAGCAGGATTGTGGCGATAATTAGCGATGCTCGTAATATGGTGGGAGAAGTAATGTTGGTGAGGGAGGGTGGGAGAGTCAGCTGACTGTGTGGCGACCTCAATCATTGTCTTGACTTACCATACCAGCTTAGTGGTTCACTATGGTGAACACAAATGTAGATAATTATATATATATGTAGATATGTATATCTACACAAATGTAGATAATTATATATATATAATGTGTGTATATAGTGTAATAATAGCACGAACAGTATGCTGGGAGGAGCCATTTTGATGAGGGAGGGAGTGAGGCAGTTTGCTAGCCGCTGTGTCACTTGTCATTTTGTGGCATTTTGCTTGGACACCATACCAGCTTAGTTGTACCGTTATGGTAAATAAAACATGTAGATACTTATATATAACATGAGTATATATATATATAGTGTAATAACAGCAAAAGATGTATGGTGGGTGGAACCATTTTGGTGAGGGAGGTGGCATCGTCTGCTTGCTGGTATGACTTGTCATGCTGTGTAGGGGCGCTACTATGCTGTGTAGGGTGACCACTATGCTGTTTGGACACCATACCAGCTTAGTTGTACAGTTATGGTGAACAAAACATGTAGATACTTATATATAATGTGTGAATATAGTGTAATAACAGCAAAACACTGTTTGATTGATCGTAGAATATATTAAACATGTCACATATATGAGCCCCATAATTATGAGCATAGCGATATTCCCACATTGAACTATACAAATTTCACAAATTACACACTTATGAATAATATTCAAAAGTTTGAATATTATTAAAATATTATTCAAGAGCCCTTGGGGGTCGAGTGACCCCCTGAGCGCTCCATCGCTCAGCACCCATAATTTGCTCAACTTCTCAGTTCCATCACAGCTAAGTATATCACATACAATTTTTTTTTGTTTAGTTTCCCGTGATCAGAGACTGCATTTTAACACTATAACAAGAGAAAATAATGTTCTGCCGAGAATTTATTTTCGGCGCACAGCGGAAATGTCATATTTTAAGGCCGCGCAGCATCGTGGTTAATGTTTGAATAAATAAGTTAAAAAAAAAATTGTGACTGTGATACTTACCAACTCATTCATTCTTTTCCATGCAATAGCCAAACAGTAAATAGCAGCAATTGGTGGGGCCAGGTAAGCAGCAATTGATTGAATGTAGATGTATAGCTGCCCGCCTTGAGTCTGCTCAATGATGGGAATCCACAAGATGGAAAACACAACTAATATTACGATGAAAATCCTAGAAGTAAAATTGTATTTGTTAATATATTAATAGATAATAACTGTCAAACTTTAAAATTATTGAAGGACTAAAATATTTACAAAAAAGAAGCTTTTTTCGCTGGCAAAGAGCACCATTTTAAAGTACTAGTACAATAGAACCTCAGTGTACGATTGCACCCGAGTTAGAATTTTGTGATTTACGATGAAAATTTTGTCAGAAAATATGCCCTGTGTATGACGTTTACCCCTGAGTGTGAACTGCTCATTCATACTTGTCGGAGCTGGTAAGATCAGTTTACATTTTTTTTGCTGCTTAACATAAAAGTTATTATATATCACTCCATGGGTCTCAAGCAAGTCACTAGTAAAGATCAACCTAAGAAAATGGTTGTGAGGATGACAATAGGAAAAAAAATCATAAACATGAAGATGGTATGCACGTGGTTGATTTGGATAGGAAATGTGTGTAATATGAAGAACTGCAAAGTTTTGCTGAAAATACTTGCCCAGAAAGAGCTGCAGCAAGCTGTTGTTAGCATATTTAATGACAATGTCTCTCTAATAGACAGTGGTAAAATGTAGGCAAAAACAAGTGTCTTTAGATAGTTTCTTAGCGAGACAACCAGATCCAAGTGGTATGCCTATAAAACATAGGAGAGGTTATCTTGAGGTTATCTTGAGTTGATTTCGGGGCTTTAGTGGCCCCCATGGCCCGGTCCTCGACCAGGCCTCCACCCCCAGGAAGCAGCCCGTGACAGCTGACTAACTCCCAGGTACCTATTTACTGCTAGGTAACAGGGGCATAGGGTGAAAGAAATTCTGCCCATCGTTTCTCGCCAGTGCCTGGGATTGAACCTGGGACCACAGGATCACGTGTCCAGCGTGCTGTCCGCTCCGGCCGGCCGGCCCCTTGTAGCCAGACTCTCTCGGAGAGGGAGTACCCCAAAATGTTATCACTGCCTGATGTTATTATAATGGATGGTGGGACTCCCTTTCCAACCCTAACACTTCCCCTCCTCACCGTCTTCCATACGACAACAAGAGTCCTTAATAAAGATAAAGTGCATGAAAAATGTGAGTAGTATTATGAATGTAAAGTGTTTTCAAGTTAATGTTTTGGGTGTATGGAACGGATTAATTAAGTTTACATTATTTTTTATGGGAAAATTTGATTTGGTGTGCATTGCATTTCTTGGAGTGGATTAAATTCGTACGCTGAGGTTCCACTGTATGGCAAACTAGTCCTATAGCTTAAAATTAAGAAACCTGGTGTTGAATGTAACGAAATGCCTCTTTCTGGATGAGCATCGTGGCTTCCTGAACTGATTTCATCGAGATGGCTCCCAAGTAATAGTCACACCAGCCACAGAGTTGTTTTTGGTCTATCAAGGAACCAAAGCCTGGAGATCTGGCCCCCTTCAGAGGTGCATANCCCCCCCCCCTCACTCCCACACATAGCTTGCTTTCAGAGTGGAGCATACTCAACAGCATATAATGTCCACATAGACCTAAGGTTCTCACAACGCATAGTAGCAGCAGCAGGTTGCATAGGAGCGGTGTGAGGTCTTTGACAGCTCGCGCACTCCCTCCCTCCCTCACCTCGCTTCGCGTGTGTAGTCTTTGACGTCCCATGATTGAATGACCCGTGTTAGCATTAAGGTTGGTGGGGTCGTATGTCGCACCTCCCCTCCCATGCACGTGACAGTCATCAATTACTTGACAATTCCACACACTTCACATTTCCTCAGTCCGCGGGTCTGGAGGAAGACTTTGGGGTGTCGAGTAGCCTCTTGAGAGTTTGACAGAACTGTACTGAACTGAATGAGTGTTTACCACACACCATACCCAGAAGGTGGTGCACCAGCCTCGTCACCTGGCACTCAGATCTGTTTACATCTTACATGCTTAAGATGTAAGATTTTTTCTTCTATCTACCAAACAACTGCCCGCCTCTTTACTGAATGTGGAAACATAACTTCTGGAGCCAGCAGCAGCAGCACTGGGAGACTTGCGGTGTTTTTCCCACTACTGAATAAATATATTCAATTTTAGATCTAACCCTGGGAGCTTCGCCATTACACACACACACACACACATCTGGGGTAAAGGTTTGAGGTGTACTGAGATGTGGGGGCGGTATTGGGGAGGATCTTACCCTCACCCCCCCCCCCCCCCATCCCACAAACCCTTACCAGCTTGAATTGAAGAAAGGTCATAGGTCTGATCTCTGCTCTACCTCAAACGCTTCACACATTCATTCTCTCTCTCTCTCTTTCTCTCTTAGGTGCACCATGTTCCCCACATGCAAATTCCAAGCATGCGCTGTTGGCAGAGTAACATATATATAAGACTAATGTGGAAAATCTTAGTCTTGATATTATTATTATTTTATTATTATTATTATTATATTTTTAAAACCATCACTCAGTAAGTCAAACAGCAACAGTGGACTAAAGACTCTAATATGCTATGGGGATAGACAGCGTCTCTCTCGGGCTGAGCCATTAGTGAAATACCCAGCTTCAATTGCTAGGACATAGGATCTACTGTTTCGTCAGGATGCCCTTATGTCATTAGCACTGTATGGCGCTGACCCCCCTTAGCGAGATGACTGCGTGCAACAGTAGCCTGGCGAAAACATAGACTTTTTTAATATCATAGCAAGACAATGACACAATGTTCAGCACTCTTAAAAATTTTTTTATTCAAGCACTGATAACATAGCATCATGTAAGATTTTTTTCACATTTCATATCGCGTGTGTAGATTTAGTTTAAAAAGAAAGTGAAACATGAGAACGTGAACTAATAAGGTTGAGATAGGAGGAAAGGCTTTGCGGAGACATGTTCGCTACCTACACACGACTGTGGGAGCGAGCATTCAAGCGCTGTACCTCTTGATGTCTGTGTATCACGTGACTGGGTTAATGACCACAATATCTCTCACCATACCTGCTCCTGCATACCCCCCTACACCTAGTAACGTAACCTAACCTGGAAATCAACTTTCTGTTTGATGTTCAAATAACATTGTTGAAAATGTGAACCATGTTTAGCCATAGCTCCATTACATTACATCCAAACACAAATAAAATATTACCGCATGCCTGTTTAGTTCTTGTAAATATCATTTGTGAAAATGTGAAGCATGTTTTATGGGGCGTTAGCGCTGCCCGTCATTCTGTCTCGTTAGAAGATGGTCGTGTCTCTCCTTATCGCTGAGTTATCACTCGGCACCAGCATTCTCTCTTCCCCCCCCCTATTAGTGCTCGATCCAGCAGGTGTCTAATCCAGGGAGACGTGATCACTACCTACAAATTCTAATATTTTTTTTAACTGTGTGATCACAACATATACCTCATGGTCTCTTGTTCGGCCTCTCACTAGTCAATAAACACAAAAAAAACACAGCAAAAAAAACAAAAACAAAAAACAGAGACTGGTGCTATCATAGAGGGATGAAAATAGAATATCCAACTCTCTCATAATACTTTTATTCAATAACTGCTAGACAATAACATAATATATTGTAGGTACATATTTTATTTACCATCCAAACTTATCACATCTACTTCTCGCTCTTCATTTTTTTTCTTTTTTCAACTATTATGAGTTGTTTTTTTATGTTTTTTTTTAACACCCGGGCTAAGTGAGCCAGAGCTGGGTAGTAGTTGATCTCCCTTTCAAGCTTATCATCTTGTTTCAAGCCATTACCACAGGTCATTCCAAGCCCATAAGGAATTTTGATGCGCTTGGTTGAATTATGGCGCTTAGTCAAGCTTAAAATTTGATTAATACATAATTTAAAGCTCCATCGTCTTTTGATCATAGTATCATTGCGGAGTCCCTCCATTATACAATCTGCATCATCCTCTCCCCACTGCGCTAATATAATTTTTTTTTATCAGCATTATTTTCTATTGGTGGACCTGCACTATACTGGGTCACAATAGCTATAACATGCGGTTCTCTTTCTGGTGCGGGAGAATGAGAAAAGACAGCTTCTACTTCTTTGATGCGATCACCAACCATCACGTAGTTACTTAATTGTTGAATCGCTCACTGTAAGCGTGTATAAGTATACCTTTGCCAGATCTCTCAAGACATTTCTCCTGAATGAGCTTGAATTGAAGGAATGTCATACACTATACAATCTCCAGGACGGAACTCCGCCGATGCCAGATAATCACCTTCTACTTTACAGTCTTTAAGACAGGATAGCTTATGAAGTATATATCTAGAACACATCTTGTCAGTTATTAAATGTGAGTTTGTTGATGTAGAGAATATATACAGTACAGAGACAGAGTTACCATTTACCCTTTTCTATCCTCTATTACCTCTGTAAATAGTAAACGCAGCCATCCTTAGTTTTTTTTTTTTAAGTGTAAAGATAAACACAGAGTATATATATATTAATATTTTATATTTATTAATTGCAATTGTGGGAGAAATGATACAAAATAATAATAATAATAATAAAATTATTAATGCAAATCGTATATATATTCATCCACAATTCTACTCTGCTGTTAAATCAATGAGTTCAATATGCCCTATGAGATCTATTGAGGGTATGGGTCTGCAAGGGGGTGTTGCAGTTTCTCCTTCTGCTTCGACCACATCCGCATTCATGTTTTTCTTCTTCATCCGACGACAGGCGGAGGCTACTCCTTCACTTAACTTATGTGTCAGCACACTGTATGTAGGCAATGTCGCAGGGATCACATTGCTTGCAGAGTCAACCATCACAAATTTTACCCCGCGACGCTGGTAATGTTGCTCCAACTTCATCATTATGGGAAGATATTTCAGTCTCCATACTTCACGACCGTAACTCTTCCAATACTGACCACACCCCGTCCCAAGTCCAAAAGGAAAAATTATGTGAATAATTTTATATTCTACTTTTCTTGTTAAGATGACTGCAAAGGCCTTACACAGAGATTTTGTAAGCCAGTAGCGTCGCATTTCCTGTGTATCCAACTGTAGTCCGCTGTAGTAGTGCGGGTCGGCAGCATATAATGTCTTGATTTTCTTCATCGACATGTTTAGTGGTTTAAAAGATTTCCCTCCAGCATGATGCATTATTAATCCGATGAGATGAGGGAGATTAGGGTCATCACTAATTCGTTTGTTGAATTGAGGGGGTTCACCAATAGACAATCTCTCCCGGCACGCCGCAATCTCTTCTCTCTGCACGATTTTTGTAGTGTAGCTTGCTCCGATGAATACGAGCATTTTCTAGAATAACTGAATCTCTTCCGGAATGACTGAGTCTCTTCCAGAATACCTGAATCTCTTCCAGTGAAGCACCTTACAAAGCAATCTTTCCAAGACTTCCTTACAAATTGACTTTTTCCTATAATCTTTTCAAGACTACTTTACGCTTCACAAGTTTGGCTACATACCACCTACAGGTACTAAAGTCAAGGGTGTACGCGAGTACTTTATTTGCAAGCACACAGAACGAAGAATCAGGAAGCGACAATCTATCTGTACCTGGTGCAACGACAGCGAAGTCGTGCTGTGTACCAGGGATTACATCGTTGATTATCACTCACTTCTGAAGTACTGAGTGTGTAATACAGTGTGTTACTGTGTAAATAGTGTGTGAAACTGTACATATTTATATTTTGGTGAACTTTTAACAAGTAATATTGCGACAATAAACATTTATTTTGGACACATTACTGACACATGTATCACAGTTCCATGGAACATTATGAACGTTCTACGGTACACATATTGTAAAGGAAACAAATATTCATCATATATGATTAAACAAAAACAAATAAAACTGCATTAGAAATACATTGAACAAATAATTGAAAATATATATGTTGCACCTCGCAGTACTGAACGGCCCATGTGACCGCCTCTGGGAACTTCACACACAAGCGACCAGCCCATGACGCCCCTTCTCCACGTCCCCACAGCCAAAGTAAGTGGATTTTTTTTTTTACATGTACGTGTTCAGGAAAGGGATTTTATCGTTTTACCAAAAAAAAAAAAAATTGGAAACACTTGATGTTATGCACACAGAGGGAATGTCACGATAAACTCGGCGAATCACAGTGGTTAAAGACAGCTATCCAGACAGCAAGTTTAGCAAGAGTCCATCTCCTTTGCCACTCTAAGAATGGCAACAGATTCTAATCTGTGCCATTTCAGGCTTATATAATGAAAAACTGAACTACAGAACTACTGAACTACTTGGTAATTAAATATGTTAATTTACTGTTCAACCGGAAGGTCAACAGCAAAGGTAATCTACGTTAATCACAATCTTGTATCTCAGACAATCAAATAAATCAAAACAATAATTCGCTATCATAACTACTCAGTCACTCTGACCAATTAAACACTCAGTGAGTAATTGCATTAATTACTGTCAAACGGACATATAATTAATAGAGAACGAGTTACGTTACCGTAACGAGTTCACTGTCACTCACGACAGCTTGCCAAACAAAACTATGTCACTTCACTTTATGACATTTATTACCCTTAATTACTTCTCACTGAACCCTTAATTACCAACTAAAGATCACATCAAGTCCTTGTCACGCAGACAAGCAAAACACAGTAACATGTTGCTTCACTACTCTGTGGTAATCTATCACACTGCACAACAAATCACAACACAACACAATCGTAATTAGTAATCACACGAATATTAATCAATAAACACAACACAGAACGGTATAATATTGAACTGAAAGAATCATTAACATAATTGTACCGCTGACTATAATTGAGTTCTCTGGTGTATTACATACACAACATTAACTACCTTACCACACTAGTTCCCTCCAACGTACTGTGGTCGCTCTTTACAGGTGTGTCTTCCTCGACTATGCTTCCTTCACCTAACCAGGTGCTCTAGGAAAACGTTCTACCGGAAGTTGACTTAACATCAACCCAAGAAACTTCAGCACCAAATACAGAAATATGAGTAATGACTTAAGACCGGCCTTCTTAAGCACACTTCTCCCATACATACTGACACTGAATACGGCAGTTG
This sequence comes from Procambarus virginalis, assembly GCA_020271785.1. Lineage (NCBI taxonomy): Eukaryota > Metazoa > Arthropoda > Malacostraca > Decapoda > Cambaridae > Procambarus > Procambarus virginalis. Next base: position 847,289 of record WNGS01161107.1, on the reverse strand, counting down.
ACTGAAGTTCATCCAAACTTCCTCCTCACGTTGTTATAGGAGACCATGTGTAGTGTGACCCGGTGTTGAAACGGGGTGCTGCTCAGGTTACCTTACCTTGAGGTTACCTTGAGATGGTTTCGGGGCTTAGAGTATCTGCGGCCCGGTCCTCGACCAGGCCTCCTCAGCACAATGTTTGCTGTTTGGACACTGCCACATGTGATGACGAGTCTGACGCAGCACGGTGTGGCGCAGCAAGGCGAACTGTGCAGGTTCCCTCAACTGACAAGACTCGCGTGGGATGGCTCCCACACACGAGAGCATTATTTTATCGCTCACACGATAGTGAGCTGCCCCTCAGCTCTTGTGAGGAAGAGAGTTAGCACACATGGTGTACCGTGTGGCGCTTTACTCTGATGGTGACCTTGTGTTCAAGTTACACGGGCTGGTCCAACGGATTGGGCGGGAATTTCTATGTCCCCAGCAACCCTTTCTCGCACTTTCGTATAGTCAATATTGACTTATTAAATACGTGCATATGTGACATACTAAACATACTAGTTTACCTTGAAAAGCTTCATAGAAAACACCGACCTTACCTAACCTATACCTATAATAGGTTAAGTAATAATTGTAATTACGAAGCAATAACATGCTTATCTTAACATACTAAGAAGGTTAGGTAAGGTCGGTGTTTTCTATGAAGCTTTTCAAGGTAAACTGGTATGTTTAGTATGTCACATATACACGTATTTAATAAGTCAATATTGACTGTAAGCAAGTGCGAGAACGGGTTGCCCCCAGAACTGGCTGAAGCCAAACTATTTCCCTAAGTAACGTATTCGCAGCTACTGGGCACAGTCTCTGATCCCTTCAGATTACTGCGTGTCACACTAGGTTGACAGATGGTCACAATATGAGCAGATGCACTATAAGAAGTCTGCCTTACACTGTGTGTGACCTCCTGGTGAGTTACAGTATATATTCTGCTTCCTTTAACAATTAAATTATCGTAATTCCTATCGCAACAATCCCAGATTCTGCTTGATGGACCCGCAATGACAGAACAATGATAAATGAGTTACTAACTGTCCCCCTAGACAGTATTTCTCTTCGTTTGGTCGAACCACGAGAAAACATGTCTGACAAACACAGCAACATGGGGCTGAATGTCTACCCAGGGCAAGGCAGGAGTGGGACATGCTTTTTCCCTCTGTTCTACGAGTTGACCAATCAGCAGCTAGGCCTATGGGTGCAATGAGATGCCCCACGAATCAGAAGGCTACCTTCAGTCACGTGGTGCCTTGTGACGTAGTACTGGGAGGCCTGGTGTTTACACAAGCGACTAGAACAGTTGGCTCTACTACCACCCACCAATGTTTCTCCTCTCTCCATAAACTTAAATGTTATATACATGATAATGGCTGCACCTCTTCTCACAAAAAAGCTTCGGCGGCCTCCATAGTCTTACTGAACAGTCCTGGGTCAATGTTCTTCATAGACATCAAACAAGAGATGTCTATGAAGAACTACAGAATCTAGAGTGAGTGCACTTTGGTGCACTCGTGTCAGAGTGCAACCTGACGACTTGCGCTCCAACACATAGTCTAAAAGGTAGCTGGCAATCCCTCCTCCCACAGTACATAACTTACCTACGTGTCACTAAGATATTCATAAGGTAAACTTTCCTACGTGTCACTAAAACATCCATAAGGTACACAACTTACCTATGAATCACTAAGACTCCATAAGGTACACAACTTACCTATGAATCACTAAGACTCCATAAGGTACACAACTTACCTATGAATCACTAAGACTCCATAAGGTACACAACTTACCTATGAATCACTAAGACTCCATAAGGTACACAACTTACCTATGAATCACTAAGACTCCATAAGGTACACAACTTACCTATGAATCACTAAGACTCATAAGGGGGCATCTCACATAAATATGCAATAAATGAAAAGTAGTTCGATTCCAATCAAATCGAGTTTATATATAAAAGTGTTTCATCTGGTCCAAGTCTCAGCATCGTAGCATAAATAGGAAGGGAGAAAAAAATATTGAATTGTGAAAATCAAAATTTTCCAAATGGTAATTAACGATTATCAAACAAAAGTGTCAACTAAAATCATGTCTAGACTCTCAGCTATCACAATAACATATATTAAAAACAAATTATAATTATTTTTATTAGAAAAAATTAGTTAATTTTTTTTATTGTTTATTGTATAATTTGCATGAAGCTTATACACCTGACTGCACGTAAGCCTATCTGTAACTGTGTCAATTGTGGAGGTAATTGGTTGATATCAACTTCAGCCACAGATGGCAGCACCTTAGACTTTAATATTTTAATGATTGATTCTCTAGTAACATAAACGATTTGAAACTCTTTCATTTTTATTTAATTTACAAGAAACTTACACCTTATATGTAAAGTTTATGCCTCTAAAATCTGGGGCCGTTTTGTTTCCCTAAGTTCATTTATTGGTTTTATAATAGCAGTAAACATGTTATATTTGCATAATTTTGGGGGACGAACTTTGACTATTAGCATTAGGAGAACTAAAGATGTTTTGCAAAATCCCCGACTACAGATCCTATATTATATGTTAATGTGTCAGAAAAGTGTCATAGAATGATTATATCTGAAAGGTGGGATGTTCCAAGTCGCGTTGAAATATGAAATATTCGTTAAAAAAAACACAAAAAATAAATCTTCCTTTCTATTTAGGTTGCAGTACTGAAACGTGTAACAAGTGCCGCCCTCTTCATATACAACTAGTCAAAAAATTGTGGTTGACATTGAACAACTTTCATTTTCCAATTTATTGGCCACTTATTATAGGTACACAACTTACCTACGTGTCACTAAGACATCCATAAGGTACACAACTTACCTACGTGTCACTAAGACATCCATAAGGTACACAACTACCTACGTGTCACTAAGACATCCATAAGGTACACAACTTACCTACGTGTCACTAAGACATCCATAAGGTACACAACTACCTACGTGTCACTAAGACATCCGTAAGGTACACAACTTACCTACGTGTCACTAAGACATCCATAAGGTACACAACTAACCTACGTGTCACTAAGACATCCATAAGGTACACAACTTACCTACGTGTCACTAAGAATCCATAAGGTACACAACTTACCTACGTGTCACTAAGACATCCATAAGGTACACAACTAACCTACGTGTCACTAAGACATCCATAAGGTACACAACTTACCTACGTGTCACTAAGACATCCATAAGGTACACAACTTACCTACGTGTCACTAAGACATCCATAAGGTACACAACTTACCTACGTGTCACTAAGACATCCATAAGGTACACAACTTACCTACGTGTCACTAAGACATCCATAAGGTACACAACTTACCTACGTGTCACTAAGACATCCATAAGGTACACAACTTACCTACGTGTCACTAAGACATCCATAAGGTACACAACTAACCTACGTGTCACTAAGACATCCATAAGGTACACAACTTTAGCATATCACAAAGACTCCGCAAAGTTCTAATGTAAATATATCTCCCCGTGTCACTAGAGACACTATTCCTGGACTCGATGGTGACAACCTAACAGAAATGTTTACTATTAACACACACCCAACGTCACTGTCAATGACGTGACACTCCATAAGTGTCAAACTATCCCTCCTACCCGAGTTGACAGCTTAACTCTTCCACAATCACATTGATCCAGACACAGAGACCCTCGTTGCGGTAATACTCTGGTTGATCCTTAATTGGGTTTTATTACTATTCCCCTAAACATATG
>WNGS01161107.1:812839-841114 GCA_020271785.1 Procambarus virginalis | reverse complement strand
GTTTGTAGTGCCACATGTCCCAGTCGTAGTGCCACATGCCCCAGTTGTAGTGCCACATGCCCCAGTTGTAGTGTCACATGCCCCAGTTGTAGTGCCACATGCCCCAGTTGTAGTGCCACATGCCCCAGTTGTAGTGCCACATGTCCCAGTCGTAGTGCCACATGCCCCAGTTGTAGTGCCACATGCCCAGTTGTAGTGTCACATGCCCCAGTTGTAGTGCCACATGTCCCAGTCGTAGTGTCACATGCCCCAGTTTGTAGTGCCACATGTCCCAGTCGTAGTGTCACATGCCCCAGTTGTAGTGCCACATGTCCCAGTCGTAGTGTCACATGCCCAGTTGTAGTGCCACATGTCCCAGTCGTAGTGCCACATGTCCCAGTCGTAGTGCCACATGTCCCAGTCGTAGTGCCACGTACCCCAGTTGTAGTGTCACATGTCCCAGTCGTAGTGCCACGTACCCCAGTCGTAGTGCCACATGCCCCAGTTGTAGTGCCATGTACCCCAGTGTAGTGCCATGTACCCCAGTCGTAGTGCCACGTACCCCAGTCGTAGTGCCACGTACCCCAGTCGTAGTGTCACATGCCCCAGTCGTAGTGCCACATGTCCCAGTTGTAGTGCCACGTACCCCAGTCGTAGTGCCACGTACCCCAGTCATAGTGCCACATGTCCCAGTTGTAGTGCCATGTACCCCAGTCATAGTGCCACATACCCATTGTAGTGCCACATGACCCAGTCAGTGCCACATACCCCCAGTCACGGTAACATGTACCCCCCAGTCATGGTGCCACATGTTCCAGTCATGTTGTGTCAAAATCCTGGTGCCCCCCCCCCCCCCCAAAAAAACAGCGATGAATGTAATGAAACGCCATTTTCTGGGTGGGTCTTGGAGGCTCCCAGGAGCTATCCAGGCTGATATGGATACCCTAACTTTGGCATCAGTCAATGTGGGTGAAGTTCTAGGCCTACTGGACACAATGAGCTAGAACCTGGCCCCCTCAGAGAGGCACGAGGAGCAATGGCCTATAGAAATGCACATGTGATTTTGGAGCATTCTATATCTGACAACGACTAGGGCAGGCACCCAGAAAGGCAAGCGCCCCAAAACAAACCCCTTATTCTGATTAAAATGACAGAAATAGACAAACAAGTGGACAGAACACCCCAATTGAAAACGAGCAAACAAGTATGACATCACACGAGCCGCGGCGCATGTTTGCATAGCTCTCGCCTCCCCGGGAAGGGGGAGACCCAGAATTCCCATGCCGGCGATCCACCCTGCAGTTCTGAGGCTGGGTATCAAAATATGCAAAAAACGGCAACCGGAAGGAGGGATGGTTGCCGTGAACCTCCGGGACCCACCCAGAAAATGGCGTTTCATTATATTCAATGCTGGTTTTCTGGGGGAGCCCCTATGGCTCCTCGGAGCTACTTCATCAAAGACAAAAAATAAATAAGGGGACTTACCCGGGAAGTGGTCGGTTCTCCATATCTCAACTCGAAGTTGAGACATGCTGCAGCTGCCGACCCAAAGAGAGACAGGCTCAATTAGGCCCAGGAACATTACCGAGGTAGTGTGCAGCCAGGACCCTGTTCGACCACCAAAAACCCCATGCCCGAATGTCAGCCCAGGACATGTTACCAATGACGACAGCAAGAGCAGCAAATTTACGAACGTCATGGGCATGGGGAGAGATCGCAGGCTAGACTTTATAACCCTGCAGACGTCCTAAGAGACCCATACCCACGAACAGGAAAGAAGGGAAACTGGATTAACCCAAAGCGCATCTGCAGATACAGAAGCCGTGGCGCGCAAATAACGGCGGAGAGTCACAATCAGACAACACACGATGCACCCCTGACCTGACCAACCAAGCATCAACAACCCAAGGACCCCTCCAGAAAGCAGCAGTCTCATTCCTTGTTAGTAAAGAATGAGACTGCTGCAAACGAACAAACCTATCACCAAGACCGAAAGAGCAGAAACCCCTGCGCCGTAGGAGAGCATGAAGCTCCCAGACCCGACCCCAGAGGCCAATGCCAACATGAAAAAAGTCTTCGAAAAACTATCCTGAACTGAAGGGGCCACAATAAACCAAGAAGAGGGATAGGAGAGAGCTCTATCCAAAGATCAGGACGGCTCAGGCAGCGTATGACCAAGCCGGAGGTGAAACAATGCATGAGACAGCTTGCGAAATGGTGCAGAAGTAACATCTATACCGAAAGGGGGGGGCAAAGGAAACCCCACTCCTTGTAACAGTAAGCCCCCCTCTGAGGGTCGGGAAACCCAGGCGGGGTCCAATGGGGCCCAAGACCCCCAAGTCAGCTCCTCCCCAACCTCGGGAACCTCCACATCAGGCCCTGCCCGCCAAACACACAGCGAAACTACGACGTTGGTACAATGTCGAACAAGTTTTAACACCTCCTAACAAGTTATAACAACCAATATAGCAAGTCTGTAACAACGTTCTAATACGTCATAAACACGTTAAGCCAAGATGTAACAACTTTATTACAAGTTGTAACAAGCGGAAAATAGAGACAGTTTCGGTTTGTGTTTCCAGGGTGGGGGCGAGTCATCCTCCAAAGCCCTGGCCCCACAAGAAAAAGCCGGGGCGGCCAAAAAAGCAGGCAGAGAGGGGGCCCACTGGTCAGACCCCAGTGCTACGGCTGCAGGAATCGACTCCGTCACCTCCCCGGAAGGGGGCAACCCCCAAACCACCCGAGTCTCAAAAACCTCTAAATCCTGCCCCGACCCCGAAGCCCTCAGATGCTTGGGAGCCAGAAGAAGGGAAAGGGGGGGAGGGGCAGAATGAATCACAGCATGGGAAGAACGAGGGGGCGTGGACTGAACCAAGACCGAAGCGACCAACACCCCCCAAGTCCGGGTCCCTATAAGCAAAGCAGCAAGACAGCCTTGGGGCATCCAGGGAAGCAACCTACCTAGCACGTTGCAGCAACCTAAACCTAGCCTGCAATGTGTGAGCTGCCTGCACCCAAATAATGTCATCAGTAGATTGGGTGAATTGAGTCACAAACAAGCAACAATGCTCGCAGGACTCCAGGACGAAGGTGTCACCGACCCAACAGGCAGCATGACGGAGACAAAAACTATGATTGTCATCCTAAGACATGGGGACAGAGCAACCCTCAAACTCGCACAAGGCAAGAGGGGACCCAGGGGTCACATCCATTGGGCCCTGTGTGCCCCCGCATGGTTTCCTAGGGCCCTTAGACTGGTATCGCAAAGAGTAAGCCCAGGCAAGGTACTGCTAACCAGCGCCCAATGCTACCAAATAAACTGCTAAAGCTGAACCCCTGGGACGTGTCCACTCACGAGGGCAAAGCAGGGGGTACCACCAAAAACAGAAGGTCAAAACCTAATATAACTGGGGGAAGAAACACCAATGTAGACCCCCTCCCCACAGCAGGCAAAAAGAAAAAGGAAAAGAAAAGAAAAACGTCGCAAGAGGACAACATACCCATTAGAAACAGAGCCGGCCCGTTATAAGTGAAAACTAGCTGTGCAGAACCCTTTCCCCCTACCAGTGCAAAAACTACCATTTACCCCAAGGTAAACAAGGGCAGAAACCCCCCAAAACACTCGGGACGGTAAATCGCCGAGCAGCAAAAGACCAACAGAGGTAGACCCCAAGGTAACTCGTGGAAGATAACCCCAAATCCCAAGGGCGGTACTTACAGGGCACTCAGGGAAGGGAACCCTATGTACTTGCAGCCCGAGTACCTGTGAATATTACTCCCAGTTTGCATGCCTCTGTTAGAGCAGTACTGGACCCAAGGCACAGCACAACACAGAGTCTGGAGCTGGAGCCACACGACCATGCCACAATTAGAGCCCCAGAGCCCCAGACCCTCGTGCTGGCAATCCACCCTGCAGTTCTTTGGCTGATGTGATTGTAATTACCTAAGTGTAATTACCTAAGTGTAGTTACAGGATGAGAGCTACGCTCGTGGTGTCCCGTCTTCCCAGCACTCTGTCATATAACGCTTTGAAACAAGACCGTCAGTAGTTTCAAAGCGTTATATGACAAAGAGTGCTGGGAAGACGGGACACCACGAGCGTAGCTCATCCTGTAACTACACTTAGGTAATTACACTTAGGTAATTACAATCACATTAGCCAAAGAACTGCAGGGTGGATTGCCAGCACGAGGGTCTGGGGCTCTGTCTTCCCCTCCCGGGGAGGGGGGAGCTGCGCAGACATTCGGCACGGCTCGGGTGACATCATGCTCATTTACATTTGGGGAGTTCTGTCCACTCATTTGTTTATTTTTGTCGTTTTCACCAGAACAGGAGTTTGTTTTGGGGCGATTACCTTTCTGGGTGCCTGTCCCCGGTCGATAGCAGATATAGAATGCTCCAACAACCATGTGCAATCCTATAGGCCATTGCTCCTCGTGCCTCTAGAGGGGACCAGCTTCTGGCTCGTGGTCCCCGGTAGGCCTAGAACTCCATTCACACTGAATGATGCCAAAGTTTAGAAAAATATACATATCAGCCTGGATAGCTCCGGAGAGCCCCCCAGAAAAGCTATCAATCAGTTTTATCAAGTGATCAATATTTGTGTATAACAGCCTACACAAGAATACATCGACAAACATGACAAACATAATACAGATCATAATAACAGAAAGACATGCACTTTACACTACTAATAAAATGGGCTCCGACAACCACCTGATCTCTCTAATGGTACATCACGCATTTCACATCAATTCCCTACGACCAAAACATGATGGCCTATTTTCTAACACTAGCAGTTAGGTTCAAGCAATTTAGCACATCATTTGTGTAATGTTGTGACAATGCTAGAGGATGGGCTGCAGATAACGCTGATTTTGATGGGAAACTATTATGAAATTTCCTATTGTTTATCACACATATGTTTAAACGTCTGTGTCCATATTAATATATACTGTACAATATGCATTTTTAAGTAACTCGTCCAGATGAAGAATAAATACAAAAATAATATTTATATTAAGTATGTATGTCACCTGGTAAAACATTATTTATTATCCATGGAATGCTTCTGAATGTTAAAATATATTGACAAATAAACTATCCACTAAATTCATTTGTCATATTGAGTATACATTAAAAGACATAAATATATATTTGATCATCCATTAAAGATCTTTAGTATTTTAAATATGGTAAACCATGCTATATTCCAGTAATAAGTGATAGGCTGGTCTACAGTCATCTCCACCAGTGATGAAGGTCCACAGTCGTCTCCACCAGTGATGAAGGTCCACAGTCGTCTCCACCAGTGATGGTCCACAGTCGTCTCCACCAGTGATGGTCCACAGTCGTCTCTACCAGTGATGGTCGACAGTCGTCTCCACCAGTGATGATGGTCGACAGTCGTCTCCACCAGTGATGATGGTCCACAGTCGTCTCCACCAGTGATGATGGTCCACAGTCGTCTCCACCAGTGATGATGGTCCACAGTCGTCTCCACCAGTGATGATGGTCCACAGTCGTCTCCACCAGTGATGATGGTCCACAGTCGTCTCCACCAGTGATGATGGTCCACAGTCGTCTCCACCAGTGATGATGGTCCACAGTCGTCTCCACCAGTGATGATGGTCCACAGTCGTCTCCACCCGTGATGATAGTCCACAGTCGTCTCCACCAGTGATGATGGTCCACAGTCGTCTCCACCAGTGATGATGGTCCACAGTCGTCTCCACCAGTGATGATGGTCCACAGTCGTCTCCACCAGTGATGAAGGTCCACAGTCATCTCCACCAGTGATGATGTCCCACAGTCATCTTAACAAGTGATGATGGTCCACAGTCGTCTTAACAAGTGATGATGGTCCAATGTCATCTTGGCAAGTGATGCTGATCTGTCATCTCAAAAAGTGATGCCAGCAAACCGTACTGTATTTTTCCCGACAGAAGCCGTTTTACATGAAAAATAAATAGTTTTAATTGTTAAAATATATTGTCATAGCCTAACTCATGGAGTTTGTTACGTTGAATTTCATAAATTTCTTCTGTAGTGAAAGGGTTAATGGAAAAGTATGTATAGAAGACCAATGTAAGAATGATGATGGCCACCAGCATAATATTGAGCAGATAGTTCTCCCAATTTTCTTGGTGTAGGTTGGTCAGCTGGGCGATGTGTTCGTTCATGGCCACTTCTTGTTGCTGCATGGGAAAAATAAGTCACTTTAATACAATACACCAGCATTATAATTAGCTATATAGTATGTCAATATAAAACACTAACCATCTCATGAGGTCAAAGCAAAAAAACTAGCGTTGAATGTAATAAAACGCCATTTTCTGTGTGAGCCCCTACGGCTCCCTGGAGCTTATTGGGCTAATGTAGGTTATATTAGACCGGGACATTAGCTAAGTAGTTCAGACCTACCAGGGACCAGCGTCAGAACCTGGCCCCTTCAGAGAGGTTTCAAGGAGCAATGACCCTGGAAAACCCCCTTGTGGTTGAGGATTTTCCTTATCTGCCTTTGACCGAGGTTAGGCACCCAGATAGGTTATCTTGAGGTTATCTTGAGATGATTTCGGGGCTTTTTTTTTAGTGTCCCCATGGCCCGGTCCTCGACCAGGCCTCCACCCCCAGGAAGCAGCTTGTGACAGCTGACTAACACCCAGGTACCTATTTTACTGCTAGGTAACCGGGGCATAGGGTGAAAGAAACTCTGCCCATTGTTTCTCGCCGGCGCCTGGGATCAAACCCAGGACCACAGGATCGCAAGTCCCGCGTGCTGTCCGCTCGGCCGACCGGCTCCCTCGGGTAGTCATAACAAAACAAACCCCACATGGCAAGAAACTAAAACAAAAAAAAAAACGAACAGAAGTAGAAACTCCCTACAATCCCAAGGAAACAAGCAAACATCACACTTTACTGCCACACCACTCGTCCATGCAGCCCTCCTTCCCCAAAAGGGGGGGGGAGCCCGGACCTTACCGTGCCGGCTGCCTAGCACCAGTTCGGAAGCTAAGCTTCAACCAACACAAAAAAAAACGCCAACCGGTGGGAAGGAGGGTTGCCAGGAGCCTCTGGGGCTCACCCAGAAAAAGGCGTTTCATTACATTCAATGTTGGTTTTCTGTGGGGAGCCCCTATGGCTCCCTGGACCACATACCCCCCAAAAAAAGGAATATAGGGACTTACCTGGGAGGCGGCTGCCACAAACTCCTCAATGCGAAGTTGAGGCAACTGGCTGCAACCTGCGACCTAAAGCAACACAAGAATGCCCAGGAGCAGGCACGTTCACTAAAAAATGGGTGGCCAGAACCCTGTTCAATCTCCAAAATCCATACACCCGAATATGAGCCCAGGAGATGTTACCGAACACGACAGCTAAAGCTACAAACTTCCGAACGTCATGGCGCGAGGATAGACCGCAAGCTGGCTAGACCGCAGGCTGGCTAGAATCGGGTTTCCCAGGACGACCTGGGAGACCCGAGCCCTGGAACAGGGAACGAGGGAAACCGGATCAACCCAATGTGCATCACCAACTACCCCAGCCGAGGCAAGCAGGTAACGGCGAAGAGCCGTAACTGGACACAACACATGATGGACCCCCGGCCAAACCAACCAAGCATCAATGACCCAAGGACCCCTCCGGAAAGCAGCCGTCTCGTTCTTCGCCAGAAAAGACAGAGAAGACTGCAAACGTACAAACCTACCCCCAGGACCAAAAGAGCAGAAACCCTTGCGCCGGAGGAGAGCATGAAGCTCCCCTACCCGACCCCCAGAGGCCAATGCCAACAAAAACAAGGCCTTGGAAAAAATCATGGACCGAAGGGGCCACCACAAACCGAAGAGAGGAAAGATAAGAGAGCACCCTGTCCAAGGACCAGGATGGCTCAGACGGTGCATGAGCAGGCCAGAAGTGAAACATAGCAAGAGAAAACTTACGGAACAGGGCGGATGTGACATCCACCCTGAACGCAAGCTGGAGCGGCTTCGCCAGTGCCGCACAATACGAGGCGGCAGTATTAGGCATCAAATGACGGTCCTGAAAAGGCCAAGAAAGAAAGGACAACACAACCCGATCCCAAAGAGAAGACAACTTACGAAGAGCAAGAAAATGGCGAAAAGAACGCCAGGAAACTTCATACTGCCGCCAAGACGAAGCTCTCAGGTGGGACACCATCAATGAAGCCACCTGATCACCATAGAAATGGTGATACACCTGCGTCAAAAAGACCTAACGCGAAGAGCAGAGGAGAAGGTTGAACCAGCCCTGTACCGGACTGGTCCGGTACGGGGCTGCTGAAAAAGGCGGAGCTCCCCTGCTGAAAAAGGCGGAGCCATGGGAAACGCCCCGGGTTTGGACACCGAGCAAACAGCGCAGGAAAAGAGGTACAGGTAACCCCACCTCGACCAGTCCTGCTAAAAGGCATCCACTGTGAAAGCCTCGCAGTCGGGGAGGGGCATCACATAAACTGGGAGACGCCGAGACCACTCCGATACAAAGAGGTCCACATCTGGGAGTCCATACGTCTGGCAGATCCAACGAAACAAGTCGTCATCGACCGTCCATTCCGTATATAGGGAAATGAAGCGAGACAGGCCGTCTGCCAGGACGTTGGACACTCCCTGGATATGAACCACACGGAGAGCCAAACCCCAAGAATCCAGCAGATGAACCACTCGAAGGGACCAACCCCCAAAGAGGCAAGAACAGAAGAGAACCCCTGCTGTTCAGGCAATGAACCGCTGGAAAACAGTCCGAATGGAGCCGGATAGTCGATCCCTGAGCGACCCAAACCCTCTGAAGCGTGAATCAGACTGTTGCAAACGCCCGAATCGTGCTGTGAGCTCGACGGACCCCACCGTTCCTGGTCGGCCTGGTGAGCACTAGTCATAAAGCCCCAGCCCCATCGTTCACGGACGATGCCTCCGTGAACACATCGAGCAAAGGTTCGGGAAGGCGCCAAGGCACCGAACCCCGAAAACCCCGAATTGGAAGCCGGCAACGCAGCAACTGATACAAGGCCCCCGGAAGACGAACCCAATGATCGCGAGAGAGGCAGAAGGGGTGTCCCCGAAGAGGAAGCCGGCAACGCAGCAACTGACACAAGGCCCCCGGAGGACGAGCCCAATGATCTCGAGAAAGGCGGAAGGGGTGTCCCCGAAGGAACCAAAACAGACACCGAAGTCAAACCCGACCTGGCGAGTTGACCAGCACGGTGAAGTTCAGACTCCCACACAACCGCTCGAGTAACCACCGAGTGACCCGGGACCCCCTCAGAAACAGCCAAGGGCGAGACCGCAGCCGCAGCAATGCCTCTGGACGGAGAGACAAGGAAGCGGTCCAAGAATCCCAAACAAGACCCAGCCAGGTCTGAACCTGGGATGGAACCAAATGGGACTTCTTCCAATTCACCAGGAACCCGAACCTAGCGAGCTGGGAAAGAACCATATCCATGGCAAGCAGACAAGCTGACCGACTGGGAGCCCACACCAGCCAGTCATCGAGGTAGGCCAAAACCAGAATCCCTAGCAGACACAGATGGGTCACCACAACCCGGATCAGACGTGTGAAAACGCGAGATGCCAGATTCAAGCCAAAGACAGGCAACAAAAGCGGTAAGCCTGACACCCAACCACGAAACCTAACCAGTCCCTGAACCCCGGATGAATAGGAACGTGCCAATTAGCGTGCTTGAGGTTCAGGGACACCATCCAGGCACCCGGCTCCAACAAAAGCCGGACCTGAGATAGAGTAGTCATCCGAAAGGAGGGGCAAGGAATCCAGGGGTTCAGACGGGACAAGTCCAGCATGAACCTCAGATCCGCACAGTCCCATTTCAGCACTGGAAACAGGCGGAAACCCACCTGAGGGACGAGGTCATTTTGACCACGCCCAAGCGCACCTACTTCAAGATACTTGACGAAGCGCAGGGGAAGCAGCCTGCCCTGTTAGCCCCGAACCCCCGAAAGGAGGACGAGCCGCCCAACACCACCGCAAGCTGGAGGACAAGACCGAAAGGCCCATAAATTGTGGGACCAAGCATGGGCAAACAGAGAGAGCCTTCCCCCCATCGCCCCTTTAATGGGACTAACCGTGAAAGGGCCGACGCCCCTTACGAGAAACCATACATCAAACAGGGCGATCACAGCGTCAACCAGACAACGCCAGCACCAAAGGCAATGTCGGGTCAGAAACTGGCACCAATGGCCCACCTCGACCAGCGGAACCCTGAACTCTGGCTCGACCCCTCCGAGTCGGCCGAGAACAACCGCCCCAGAGAACCAACAAGTCTGACAAAGGACGACAACTAGACGAAGCCACTTGCAGAAACTGCAAGACCACAGCCTCTGCAAACAACAACGGACAAAACGGAGACGAAAACCTAAGAGCCAGGGCCCAAGTGAATTCCAAAGAGAGGGAGAGCACAGCCTGATAGCACGCAAGGTGAGAAGCAAAAAACAGAGACACCGCCTCCTTCAGGATGAGCGCAAAGATCTTCAACAGTGCAGCCGATGCCCTAGCTACCGAAGTCAGCACCCCAGACAAAAGCCCGTCACTCAACGCTTTCACATCCTCCTCAAGCCAGGCAGAAGACAGCTTGAGAAGGGAAAATAAATGTAAGACCGAAGCCAAATGCCCTCAGACGCCCAAATCCTCTGCAACCAACGATGTCAAAAGAAGAGGAACCTGCACGTGAAGCTGGAAAAGGCCAACATCCCGAGGGGCAAACAAGCACGCATTAAGGTGCTCAAACTCGCCCCCCAGATAAACCTGCAGAACTGTAGAAGTTTCACCCCAATCAAGCGTGCGGGGTCCGACAGAACCCATGCCACGCCCCAACGAAAAGAATGGGCAGTCTGCCAGCCAGATCATACTCATACAGGGAAGGGGGGTAAGAAAACCCCTCCCCCTGCAACAATATGCCCCACGAGGAAGGTAAGAGCACCCAAGCAGGGTCAAATGGGGGTCCCAAGGCCCCCAGGTCGACTCCTCCCCAGCCCCAGGATCTTCCACGTCGGGACCCGGGGCAGAGCCATCCTCCAAACCCTCTACCCCTGAAGAAAAGGCAGAGTCCAGGGGAAAGGCAGACAAGAAGGGGGCCTGCTGGTTGGATCCAGAAGCCTCGGCAGGAGGAACCGGCTCAAATGCCTCCGTCTCCGGCCCGAATGGGGCAGCCCCGAAGCCGCCCGAGTCTCATTACCAACTGAACCCTGTGCCGAAACCGAAATCCTCAGACTTTTGGGAGCCGAAAACAGGGGGAAAGGTGCAGGATGAACAACAGAGGAAGGACCAGGGAGCGCGGAAGGAGCCAAAGTCGAAGCTACTAACGGCCCCAGGTCCGGGTCCCTAAAACCAAAACGGGGCAACCTCGGGGCATCCGGGTGGGAAACCAACCTAGTGCGTTGCAGTAACCTGAACCTAACATGCAACACGGATGCTGCCTGTACCCTAACAGCAACATCATCAGAATAAAACTGGAGCACAAGCAGAAAACACGACTCGCAGGACTCAGGATCACCTTTGATCCAAAGTCCGTTGACTCAGATCCTTTGATCGTTGACCCAACATGCAGCATGACGGAGGCAAAACAGGTGATTGTCACCCTGAGACAAGGGCACACAGCAACCTTCAAACCTGCACAAGGCAGGCTGGAACTCAGGAGACGCATCCATGGGAACTCGGGAGACGCATCAATCGACTTGAGAATGGTCCAGGACGGACCGAAACGTCATCGTCCCTTCACCTTCTAGTGTGTGGTCTGGTCAACATCCATGGGTCCACCGAGTCCCGACAGGGGTTTCCAGGGCCCGTAGGGTAACAACTACGGGAAGCCCGGGCAAGGTGTTGCTAACTGGTTAAAAAACCCAAACTAACACGGGGTAGAGGACAACACTGAAACCCCTGTAACGTGTACAAGCAAGGGGAGCCTAGCTGAGAGCCACCAAAACAGTTGATACCTGCTTGATGGGGTTCTGGGAGTTCTTCTACTCCCAAGCCCGGCCCGAGGCCAGACTTGACTTGTGAGAGTTTGGTCCACCAGGCTGTTGCTTGGAGCGGCCCGCAGGCCCACATGCTCACCACAGCCCGGTTGGTCCAGCACTCCTTGAAGGAAACAATCTAGTTTCCTCTTGAAGATGTCCACGGTTGTTCCTGCAATTCTGATGCTTGCTGGTAGGACGTTGAACAACCATGGACCTCTGATGTTCATACAGTGTTCTCTGATTGTGCCCATGGCACCTCTGCTCTTTATCAGTATCAGTATCAGGGGAACTATAACCCCATGAGGCAGACCCCCACCAGGCAAACAAAAAGAAAACAAAAGAAAACCCGCAAAAGAACACTGTCCCCAGAGACAACAGGAACCGGTCGCCGTGTAGGTGGCAGGTCGCGCAACACCTTGACGTCCTAACCAGAACACCACCACTCCCTACCCAAGGCCAAATAAGGGCCCCCAAGCCCCAGCTGGCCCCAAGGGCGAGGCAAATGCCGAGCAACAGGAACCCCTGTGGGAGCGGTTCCCGAACGCGCCAGGGAAGATAATCCTGACATGCAGGGGCAGTACTCACAGGGCGCCTAGGGAAGGAAGCCCCTAAGCACATGCAGCCCCGGCACTGATGAGGTACTCCTGGCCACCGCACACTACACAAAGACAGCAGAGAACGCCACACAGGCAAACACCGCCCAGGAATTTGAGGCCAGAGAAGCGTCTGTTCCGGTTGACATTAGCTTACGAACTGGTGCTAGGCAGCTGGCGTGGTGAGGTCCGGGGCCCCCCCCTACCCTTCTTGGGGAGGGAGGGCTGTGCGGATGAGCGGCGCAGCAGTAAAGTATGATGTTTGCTTGTTTCCTTAGGATTGTAGAGAGTTTCTATCTCTGTTCGTATTTTTTTTTTTTTTGTAGTTTCTTACCATGTGGCATTTGTTTTGTTACGCCTACCTTTCTGGGTGCCTAACCCCGGTTGATGGTAAATAAGGAAAACCCCAACTACAAGGGGGGTTTTTCCAGGGCCAATGCTCCTTGAAACCTCTCTGAAGGGGCCAGGTTCTGGCACTGATTCCTGGTAGGTCTGAACTCCTTAGCTAATGTCCCAGTCTAATATAACATACATTAGCCCGATAAGCTCCAGGGAGCCATAGGGGCTCCCCACAGAAAATTAAGTGACTTGCAGTACTGAGGACATGTACTTAAAGATATTAAAATAATATGCAGAGAACAAGTCACAAACATGGCTGAAAAGAAATAACCTGATCCCACACACAAAAAGAAACCAGCGTCAAATGTAATGAAACACCATTTTCTGGATGAGACACGGAGGCTCCCCGGAGCTGTCTGGGCTGATATGAATGTACTGTATTAGGCCATGGCATCAGTCAAAGCGAATGGAGTTCTTAGGCCTGTCAGGAACCACAAGCCAGTACCTGGCACCCCCTCAGAGAGACACGAGGAGCAATGGCCTATAGAAATCCCCGTGTGGTTGGAAGCATTCGATGTCTGCCATTGATTGGGTCAGGTACCCAGAAAGGTAGGCACCCAAAAACAAACCCTGTCTGGTTAAAAATTGCTATTGAAAGCAAAACTGTTGGATAGAACTTCCCAAAATAAAAGCGAGCAAATGAGCATAACGTCGCAACCGTCACCGTGCCGCTGTCTGCGGAGCCCCAGACCCCCGCGTCAGCTATCCACCCCCAGTTGAGGCTGGATGTCAAAACCGCAAAAAATGCCGGCCAGTGGGAGGTATGGTTACCGGGAACCTCCGGGTCTCACCCAGAAAATGGAGTTTCATTACATTCAACGCCGGTTTTCTGGGGAAGAGCCCCTTTGGCTCCCCGGAGCTACTGTACTTAACCGAAGATAAAAACAGGAGGGACTTACCAAGGAGAAGGTAACCACTTGCTCCTCAACTTGAAGTCAAGACTACTGGCTGCAACCGCCGACCCAATGCGACACACGCCTGACTAGGAGGCCAGGAGCAATAACTAGGTAGCGAGCGGCCAGGACTCTGGTCGACCTCCAAAAACCCCGTGCCCAAATGTCAGCCCAAGACATTACCAAAGACGGCAGCCAACGCAGCAAACTTACGAACGTCATGGGCATGAGGACAGACCGCAGGCTGGCTGGACCAAATAATCCTGCGGGTGACCTGGGAGACCCGCGCCCTGGAACAGGGAAGAAGAGAAACCGGATCAACCCAAAGTGCATTCTTAGCCACCGAGGCCGAGGCGTGCAGGTAACGGCGAAGAGCAGCAATCGGACACAACACATGATGTACCCCTGGCTGAAACAAAGAAGCATCAACAATCCAAGGACCCCTCCAGAATGCAGCAGACTCATTCTTTGCCAGAAAAGAAGGAGACTGCTGCAAACGAACAAACTTACCACCAGGACAAAATGAGCAGAAACCTTTGCGCCAGAGGAGAGCATGAAGCTCCTCAACCTGACCTCCAGAAGCCAATGCCAACAGGATAAGACCCTTCGAAAAACAATCTTGAACCAAAGGGGCCACAACAAACTGAGGGAAAGAGAGGAGAGAGAGCAACCCAGTCCAACGACCAGGACGGCTCAGGCGGGGCATGAGCAGGTCAGAAATAACATCCACCCCGATGTTATAATATCATGCAATATAACATCATGCAAGCTGAAGCGGCTCCGCTAGTGCCGCATGTTACGAGGCGACCATATTTGGCATAAGATGATGGTCCTGAAACAACCAAGAAAGGAAGGACAAGACAACCCGATCCAAAACTAAAGAAAACCTACAGAGCAACAAAAATGAATGAAAATGAAAAGACAGCCAGGAAACTTCATACTGCTGTTGAGATGAAGCATGCAGGTGGGACACCATCAACGAAGCCACCTGCTAACCATACAATTGGTACTAGACCTACGTCATAAAACCAGATGCGAAAACTTGAGGAAATCGAACCAGCTACGTAATGGACTGGCCCAATCTGCTGAAAGAGGCAGAGCCATGGGAAGACCCCCAGGTTCAGGCACCGAGCTAGCAGTGCCTGAAACTAAGGCTTGGGCGGCAACCAAGGCTTGGGCAGCCACCAATGGGCCAACAGGACTACTCTTCCTTGGTAAATCTCCAAGCGATCCAGGACCTGGAGCAACAGTGGAACCAGGAGGGGAAGAGGTACAGGTAACCCCACCTTGACCAGTCCAGCCTGAAGACATTGACCCCCGACGGCCTTGCTGTCAGGAAAGGGTGTCACATAATTCGAGTGATGTCTCGACCATGCCGACGTAATAAGGTCCACCTCCGGGAGCCCGTATGTCTGGCAGAGTCAATTATAAATGAGTCAGAATCAACTGTCCATTCCATGGACAAGGAAATGAACTGAGACAGGCCGTTCGCCAGAATGTTGGACACCCCCCAAACGTAAACAGTCAAGAGAGAGCCAAACCCAGAGAATTCAGCAGATGAGTCACCCAAAGCGACCAGCCCTAAAGAGGCAAGGACCGCATCGAACCCCCATGGTTCAGGCAATGAACCACAATGGAGTAGGTCGAATGGAGCTAGATCGTCAATCCGCAAGAGACCCGAAACTTACAAAGTGATATCCACACTGCCGTTAACTCCCGCACCATGTTCTGGGCCTGACGGAAGGATGGACCACACCACCCTCGGCCAGTCTGGTGACCATTTGTCACAAAGCCCCAGCCAAGAGACGATGCATCCATGAACATATCAAGCAAGGGCTCGAGTAGAAGCGAAGGCACTGAACCCCGAAAAACCCAAAGACGAAGCCAACAACGCAGCAGCTGATGTAAGGCATCCAGAGGCCGAACCGAGCAATCACGAGAGAGGCGGAAGGGACATCCTCGAAGGAACCAGAACAACTGACAAAGTCAAACCCGACTCGGCAAGTAAATCATCACTGCAAAGTTCAGACTCCTGCATAAATCCTTGAGGAACCGACTCGTGACCCGAGAGCCCCAGAAACAGACAAAGGTGAGACCGCAGCAGAGCCTCCGAAGGAAGAGACAGGTAAGCAGTCCGAGAGTCCACACAAAACCCAGCCAAGACTGAACCTGAGAAGGACCCCCAGATGGGACTTTCTCCAGTTTACCAGGAACCTGAACTCGGTGAGCTGGGAAAAAAACAAATCCCTCGCGAGCAGACACAAGACTGGCTGGGAGCCCACACCAACCAGTCATCGAGGTAGGCCAGAACCCTAACCCCTAACAGACACAGACGGGCCACCACGACCTGGGTAAGACGTGTGAACACGCGAGGTGCCAAATTCAAGCCGAACAGAAGGCAATGAAAGCAGTAAGCCTGATGCCCGACAACAAAACCGAGCCAGTCCTAAACCCTGGATGAATCGGGATGTGCCAATACGCATCCCCGGAGGTCCAGGGACACCCATCCAAGCACTCAGCTCCAAGAGAAGATGGAATTGGGACAGAGTAGTCATCCGAAAATAGGGGTAATAGACCCAGGGGTTCAGACAGCACAAGTCCAGATTGAACCGCAGGTCTGCACAGTTCCGTTTTGGAACTGGAAACAAGCAGGAAACACACCTGTGGGACGAGGATGTTCTGACCATGCCCAAGCAAACCCATTCTAAGACGACTTGACAGAGGGCAGGAAAGAAGTCCTGCCCCGCCAGCCCCAAACCCCAGAAAGGGGGAAAGGCCACCCAACGCCACTACAGGCCACAAGAAACGACCCAAAATGCCTACAAATCATGGGACCAGGCATGGGCGAACAGCGTGAGTCTCCCCTACCCCCACCCATCGCCCAGTCCAATGAGCAGAGCGATCACTGCGCCGACCAGTTATCGTCAGTTCCAACGACTGCGCAGGCTCTGAAACTGGCACCACTGGCCTACCACGACAGGAGAAAGACCCCCCCCCTCGAGACCCAGCAAGTCTGACATCGGGACGACAACTCAAAGCCACTTGCAGATACTGCACAACCTACTTTGATCAAGACCTACTAATAAACAACAGATACTCGGCAAACAGCAAAGGACAAAAAGGCCTAGAAAACCTAAGAACCACAGTCCAAGCAGACTCCTCAGACAGAGCGAGCACCGCTTGCTGGCACGCGAGACGGGAAGCAAAGAACAGAAACACTGTCTCCCGCAGGAGCGGTGCAAACAGCTTCAACAGGGCAGCCAATGCCCACACCACCGAGAACAGCACACTAGACCCAAGAATGACCCCGAGCACCTCCACATCCTCCTCAAGCCAGTCCAAAGACAGCTCGAGAAGGGAAAAAGAAATGCAAGACTGAAGCCAAATGGCCATGGGCATGCAAGTCTTCAGCAACCAGAGCAGCTGAAAAGGAGGGAATCTGCACATGAAGCTGCACCTGGACGACATTGTAATAATCCCGTTATATCACCATTGTATTCTACTACTGTGTACCATTGTAATACCCCCTAATAATCAACACGGTAATAATCCGTTGTATATCTCGTCAGTCACTTCATTAAATTGAAGTATCTGCTAAAACCTCTGCTTCTCTTCACTTAATAACCCAGCTCAACTCTGTTACAGTCCAGTATGACCCCTCACTGGACTGCCACGAATATAAACTGAATATTAACTGAGGAAGGTACATCCATAACAAGGGTTATGGATAACAACAATACGTTAATAAACACTGCCACCACCTTCCCATCCAGCCATACCTGAATGTGTCTATCACCGATTCCCCAGGAAGGCAAGGAACCAGTAATCAATGTTGGGAATTAGTTTGTTTAGTTTACTTTACTTATTTAAATCCAAGGGCAACTGTAATATTTACTAAATGGAGGAGAACATGGGGTTTCCAATTCACCACATAAAAATGACAAGGTAGAGAAAATATATCAAAGGGAAGTTAAGTGAATACCACTAGACAAGTTATACAATTTATTATATGAATCACGTAAATTAAGACAATTTGAACATATACCCTATTCTATTCCCCTAGAGGCATGATGGATATCTGCTAAGGACATGAAACAAGTGCACAATACCTTAAATAACACACTGCGGCCAAGGTGTTGATGGCGGTCCTCAGCCCCTTTGGATGCGGGCTGGCAGCCCTCCAGTCCCGAAAACACTCCCAAGACACACTAAATGAAATTTTGTTTTACCAGCTTATTGCTGGGAAGGATTACACCTCCCACCATCTAATCCAGCCCCAGGGCTCCACCCATTATTTTGGCAATGGCCAACCATTTTACACCTAGGCCTGAGGTCTGGCTCTCTAGGGCCAATAAGGACTTGGCTCTTATCTCCCGCCAATCATCTTCCCTGAGGTGCCGTGGGAGGCTACATGAATTCCTGAAGATTGAGTCAGTACTCCCCAGCTATGCGATGGGAACAAGGTACCACTGTATTGGATACCCACAACTAGTGCACCTCCGGAGCAATGTTTACCAAAACTGATAATTTATGTTCAAGCCCGTCTCCAGCAAGATAAAGGGTAGGGACATTTGACTCGACTGGTATGGGGAAGGGACCGTTGAGAGGGGAGAGAGAGGGAATGAGAGGGGGAGAGAGGGAATGAGAGGGGATGGAGAGGGGAATCCGAGTGGGGAGGATTGAGTGGGGACGCAAGGTATCACAGAGGTCGGCTGCACGACCACCCCTCAGGTCAAGGACCTTGACAAATGGGCGACAGGGGGGGGGGTGAAGGGGGAAGACGAATGACGGGTAAGGGGAGGGGAGAAAGGGAGAAGGGAAGAAGGAAGGAGGGGAGAAGGAAGGAGGGGAGAAGGAAGGAGGGGAGAAGGAAGGAGGGGAGAAGGGGGGAAGGGAGAACCAATGATCTGAGCACCAGATCATTACAACATCCCATGGAAAAGTAGAGGCGAATAAACACGCAATGAGATGCTCAAACTTGTCCCCCCCCCCCTCAGGTAAACTTGAACAACCAGAAGGGCCTCTTGCCACTCAAGCGTGTGGGGATCGACAGAACGTATGCCACGCCTCCAATGAAAAGATAGGATTTTCTGCCAACCAGGACAACTCCAAAATATCGTAATGCACCCAGTAAGGAAAGGAAAGGAAGAACCTAACTCAAAAGAAGCAGGAAGTAGGAAGCAGAATCAATTATCGAGGCATAATCTGGGTCACACAGGAGGTTAGCCGCAATGACCTCCTGCACCTCATGAAGCGGAAGGCTGAAAACTTCTGAAAGGAAGGAATTGAAATACCCAAGGGAACCCGGAACTTAACCCGGGGAAGGGTTGATGCCATATAAAATTTGTACAAGGCGAGGGAATAAGAAAACCCCACTCCCTGCAGCAACAAGTCCCACTCAGAGGGTACCAAAACCCAAGCGGGGTCAAACAGGGCCCAAGCCCCCCAAGTTAGCCCCCTCCCCCACCCCAGGAACCTCCACATGAAGACCCAGGGCCGAGCCATCCTCCAAACCCTCCGGATCAGAAGAAAAGGCAGGAGCCGCCAGCAAACCAGGAACGAAGGGGGCCCACTGGTCAGACCCAGAAGCACCGGTTGGAAGAACGGGCTCGAATGCCTCCATCGCCACACCGGATGGGGCATTCCCACAAAACCGCCCAAGTCTCACCACCCACTAAACCCTGCACCAACTCTGAAACACTCAAACGTTTCGGAGCTAGAAGCAGGGGGGGAAAGGAACAGGACAAACAACAGCAGGAGAAGGCCTAGGGTACATGGACGAAACCAAAGTCAAAGCGACCAACACTCTGAAGTCTGAGTCCTTATAACCAAAACGAGGTAGCCGTGGGGCATCCAGGTGAGCAGCTAACCTAGTGCACTGCAGCAACCTAAAATGCACATGCAATGCCAAAGCTGCCTGCACCCAAATATTAAGATCAGTGGACTGGGTGAATTGGAGTACAAGCAAGCAACACCATTTGCAGGACTCCAGGTTGAAGGTTTCACTGACCCAACAGGCAGCATGACGGGGCACATCCGGTGATTGTCACCCTGAGACAAGGAGACAGACCAACCTTCAATCTCTCACAAAGCGAGATGGGGACCCAGGAGACACATATCCATCGGACCACTGAGTCCCAGTGAGATTTTCCAGGACTCTTAAATGCTCTGCTAAGGGAAGCCCAGACAAGGCACTGCTAACCGGTGCCCCAAACTACCAAGTGAACTACAGTACAGTATGCACTATGGGTCATTGATGACGCAGTATGGCGTCAAAAATTTTGTAGACGAACAGTATGGCGTCAAAAAATAATATAAAAATTGGCCTGCTTTCGG
Source organism: Procambarus virginalis (assembly GCA_020271785.1). Lineage (NCBI taxonomy): Eukaryota > Metazoa > Arthropoda > Malacostraca > Decapoda > Cambaridae > Procambarus > Procambarus virginalis. The sequence continues at coordinate 820,933 of WNGS01161107.1, read as the reverse complement.
CTTGGCTGTGGGTGGGGCGCGCCGTGGTTTTGGACATTATATGCATATACTCTTATAGGGAATTTTATTACAAACACATTGATACCAAAATGAAAGACCTAGGACGAGAATTGAGGAAACAAAGTTGAAAAGAGTATACACATTTTATTGTTCTTAATGAGCACTCACAGGGGTAATGCGCTGTCAGTTTTTCTGTTTGCTGTGGGTGGTACATCAGGCTTTTGGACTTTATATGCCTTTAGTCCTGTAGAGAATTCTATTGTGAACACATTGATACAAAATTGAAAAACCTAGGACGAGAATTGAGATGATAAAGTTGAAAAGAGTATACACTTCAGTATCACTGTGCGCTCCCGTGGAATGCCAGGCACACCTCGGGGTGACGGGGCACTCTCTCGCCCAAAGTGCCAAATTGTTCTAATGGCTGAACTCCCATGATGTGTACACACACACAGGGACATAATGGAGGACCACCAAGAATACAATTAGATAAGGATCAACAACACCAAGGGCAGACCCTCCACCAGGCAGAAAACAAAAGGAAGAGAAAAACCCCACACGAGTTCCACGTCACAGGCGGAACAGAGCCAGCCGCTGTTATATGGTGAAAACTAGCTGCACAGTACCTTGCACCCCTACCAGTGACGAAGCTACCTCCTACCCAGAAACAAATAGAGGTGCATGAAACACCCCAGCTGACTCCAAGGCCAGCAATCAGCGAGCAGCAAAAAACCATGGCAGAGGTAGATCCCGAGCGACTCGTGGGAGATAACCCCAAGCCTCAAGGGCAGAATGTACAGGGCACCTAGGGAAGAGAACCTAGGCACATCCAGTCTGAATACAAGTGAAATTACTCCTGGCCCACACACCACCACACCACAAGGCACAGCATTAGAACAAGTCCGGAACCAGAGTCGCACGACTGCTAGATCTCACACCAGCCACAGAACTGAGGGTATAGGTAGCCAGTGCACGGGGTCTGGGCTTCCCCCTTTCCCATCCCGGGGAGGGGGAGCTGTGACGACGGCGGTGCGATGATGGTTGTGACGTCATTCTTATTTGCTCATTTTTCGTTTGGAGAGTTCTGTCCAACAGTTTGGCTTTCGGTAGCAATTTTTGTAACCAGATCAAGGTATATTTTAGGGCGCCTACCTTTCTGGGTGTCTGACCCGGTCGATGGCAGACATAGAATGCTTCCAACCACACGGGGATTTCTGTAGGCCATTGCTCCTTGTGCCTCTCTACGAGGGCCAGGTTCTGGCTTGTGTTCCCCGGTAGGCCTAAGAACTCCATTCGCTTGACTGATGCCAGGGTCTAATACATTCATATCAGCCCATATGTCTCCAGGGGGCCGAAGAGGCTCCCCACAGAAAGCTTGATACAGTATATAATTTACATTGTTTACCTGCAAATTCTCCACTGTATCATGTATCAAATGTATGTATTTTTATATAAGCATTATTATTATTATTATTATTATTATTATTATTATTATTATTATTATTATTATTATTATTATTATTATTACACAGGGAAATCACACTAACATAATGTAGCAATGAGAATATCCATATGAGCTATGATGAGAACTCAAACCTATACACTGAGTATTCCTAGGTACACACAAGCCAGAACACTAGGCCACAAGATGGTCAAAAGAATTGCATCTTGGGATTCTACTGAACCCATAAGAATACCTGAGGCTTTCATTGACGCCAAACCAGGATTTCACACAATCCCCCGCCTCCCCCCACCATCCACTCTGGCTCTGAAATCTAGGAATGTTCTACTTTTGATGCTCTTCTTCCAATACACAGAGAGAAATCACACTAACATGATGTATCGATGAGAAAAATCTGTAGGAGCCGTGATGAGGATTTGACCTTACGTACTGGGGTATTCTCAGGCATACATCCCTGACTACTAGGCCACATGGTCAAAAGGATTGCAACCTTGGGTTCTACTGAACCCATGAGGTTTTCTGAGGCTTCCACTGAAGCTAAACCAAGGTTTGTCACAATTTCACACAAGGAAACCTCGGGTGTTCAATAGAACACCAGGTTGCAATCCTTTTAACTATGTCGTGACCTAGTTGTATGAGGGCGTCTGCCTGGGAATACCCAGCACATAGGTTCGAGTCCTCATCATGGCTCCTACAGATTTTATCATTACTGTATTATTATTATTATTATTATTATTATTATTATTATTATTATTATTACTGATATATTCTCAATTTTTTATTCTTAGATTTTTACCCCATTTAAAAGTAGAGTGTTAAATTGCATAGCAAATACCAGCACAAAGTGTTCACATAGTACTGAATATACATTTATTGCAGAACAATACAGTACGTACCTGTGCTTTCTCCGAGTTGTCAAAACCAAGAAGCCAATTGAAGAATTGCCGATACCATGGTATGCCGTCTTGCTGTTCATCATCATCATCATCTGGAGAAATTACTATATTTAAATTTTAAAAATCTTATTATTTCCAATGTGATCTGTTGTTTAGACACCAGAGAGTAATTCATAGTAAGCAATTGATAATACTCAGTGTTAACTAAAATGCAATGACCTGACCACCCATTTCCAAAATACCAGAACAATACAAATTACATACCTGTCATTACAGTTGCTATTTCTATCAATCTAAATGTTTGTATTTTATTTCAAAATCGGTCCATTTTATTTTTGTAGGGTGAATGAAAATTGCATAAAGCCCAGGCACTGGAAATGCTATGCTGGTAACCCCCTGAATGGAACAAGCAACCCTGGCAACCCGAAACCAACGGAAAGATTAAAGGGGGCAACAAGGGGGGGGGGAGTTTCACCAGCACACACCCTAAGCTAAGCCAAATAAGGTGAAAAAAAACCTAAAGCACTAAATGGGCAAAGTGAGAATTGAAAAAGCAAGGAAACAAGCCCGTAGCCCCAGGACCAAACTGGGTAAAACGAGCTACCAGAGAGAACCGTTGGTGCACCTATGTGTTAGTGGAATAACTGGTCAGGCAAACCACAGTGCATCCTGCCAGCCAAAAACACTATCAACCCAAGAGAAGACAGTTTCTCACAGACCACCATCTTTCCTAAAGGGCAAAGACCTCCCCAAGCGAGGAGGCCCTCTAAAGAGTGTCCTGAACACCCCAGGGAAGACAACCCTGAATGCACAAGGGAAGTATGCCAGGAGTGTGCAGGGAACATAACTCTGAGCTCATACAGCTCCAAGTACCCTAAACTCCAGGTTCTTACTACACAAATGCATATAACCAGCCTCAGAGCAGGATTGCTAAAATCCTGTGCTCTCCCTGGCACGTTTTATCTGAGTGCCACTAGGTCCTGGTTGAGGCTCACTGCTCGATTTTCTCACCACAAATCTGTCCATGGAAGCTTGCTTTTCCCTTCTTCGCAAGCTGTCTCTGTAGTAAGGCATCACATTGTCATTGAAAAGATTAAGGCAACGGCCTACTACAGCTTTCTCTGGGTGAGTCTTTTCAACAATTGTTTGAATCTCTTCCCACATCTGACACCTTCTTAATTACTGCAGAAGGGACATTCGCTGCTGCCTCATCCTCCTCCACTGTAGAATCATCAGCTGCGTTGTCTCGCTGTTCCTGTTGAAGGGCTTGGAGTTCTTCGGTGGTCAGTTCTTCGTTGTGTTCTTCCACCAACTCCTCCACATCATCACTATCCAATTCCAAGCCCATTTGCTGGCCTAGAGTAACAATTTCCTCAACAATAGGTGCATCATTTATAGGCTCAAACCCCTCAAAGTCTAGTTCTCTCACACATTCAGGCCACAATTTTCTCCAGCCAGAGATCAGGGTTCTTTGAGTCACTTCTTGCCAGGCTTTGTCAACGAGTTTTAAAGCACTACAAATGTTAAAATGGTGTTTCCAGAACTCTTTGACGGTGAGGTTTGTGGCTTCAGTCACTTCAAAACATTTCGGAAAAGTGCCTTTCATAAAGTTTCTTAAAATTCGCTATGATTTTCTGGTCCATAGGCTGAATTAGAGGAGTGGTGTTAGAAGGAAGGAATTTAACTGTGAGGAATTTATTGTATCTGGGCAACAAATCATCTTCCAAGCCTGAAGGATGAGCAGGAGCATTGTCGAGGAGAAGCAGGGCCTTGAGTGGCAAATGTTTCTCCTGCAGATATTTTTCTATGGCAGGGCACACCACTTCATTCACCCACTCAAAAAAATAAGCCTAGTCACCCATGCTTTTTTATTAGACTTCCACATCACACACATTTGAGTTTTCTGCACTTTATACTGTTTGAAAACCCTTGGATTTTCAGAATGATACACTAGCAAGGGTTTAATTTTCAAATTACCACTCGCATTTGAACACAGCACAAGCGTAAACCTATCTTTCATAGGCTTGTGTCCGGGCAAGGATTTTTCCTCCTTGGTAATGTATGTTCTCTTAGGCATTCTTTTCCAAAACAGTCCTGTTTTGTCACAATTAAACACTTGTTGTGGTAGGTATCCCTCAGCCTCTGCAAACTCTTTAAATTCCTCAATAAATCGTCCAGCGGCTGGTTTGTCTGAGCTGGCAGCCTCCCCATGCCTTGTAACACTATGGATACCACTTCTTCTAAATTTTTCAAACCAGCCCCTGCTTGCCTTAAACTCTTTCGTCTCTGCATCACTCGTTCCAGGGGTTTTCTTAGAAGGTCTTCGTGCAATACCTGGCTTTCTCACAAATGATGGCCTCCAAAACACTATCACCCCTTAATTCCTTGTCGTGTATCCAAATTAATAACTTTTCACTCTTCAAGTATTTGTGGTCTTTGTTTCGTTATTGTTCTTACTCCTTTTGCCACTTTAGCACCATAATATCATTTTTCTTTTTAAGTAAGTATAGTGCATATTGTTGATGTGGCTTTGTTGTACTGCCTACAAAGTTCAACAACACGTGTACCATTCTCATGCTTCCGAATGATCTCTTGTTTCTGCTCTATTGTCATCCTCACATGGGCTTTCTGGCCTTGATCTTACCACTGGCTTTCTTGGGACCCATGGTGAGATATATAACACAAATTGTATAGTCAAATGACCAAAAATCCAACAAAACACTGAAAATCGGGTGAAGAATTGATGTGGGATAGTCACTGGGCGCGGACAATGGTAAACTGAGGGGCGGAGGGGCTAGAGGAGGCGACGATCGACGAACCACTCCACGCGACTCTAGGGTCATTCCCTGAACCTGAGGCGTATCACAAACTCGTCTTCTCGAGGTAACCCTCGCCTTTCCCGAGAGCAATATTTTCCGAGGCAATATCCTGCTCGTATTCGAAAAACTCGCATACAGGGACACTCGTGTTCCGAGGTACCACTGTACCTGGTTTAGGGTTCTGGAGTTCTTCTACTCCCCAAGCCGGCCCGAGACAAAGCATGGACTGTGAGAGTTGGTCCACTAGGCGGTTGCTTGGAGCAGCCCACAGGCCCACATACCCACTACAGCCCAGTTGGTCCGGCACTCCTGGAGAAATGATCTAGTTTTCTTTTGAAGATATCCACGTTGTCGCGCAATATTCCTTATGCTCGCTGGGAAGGGTGTTGAACAACCGGTGGACCTGTTTTAACAGTGTTCTCTGTGTCTATGGCACCCATGGCTCTTCACTGCTTCTATTCTGCATTTTCTTCCATATTGTTCACTCCAGTACATTGTTATTTACTGTGTAGATTTGGTACTTGGCCCTTCAGTATCTTCCATGTGTATATTATTTGATATCTCTCTCGTCTACTTTCTACTGAGTACATTTGGAGAGCTTTGAGACGATCCAATAATTTAAGTGCTTTATCCGTCAATGCGTGCCGTATATGTTCTCTATATTCCCTCTATTTCAGCAATCTCTCCTGCTCTGAAGGGAAGTGAGTACTGAGCAGTACTCGAGACAGGACAACACAAGGATTGAAGAGTACAACATTGTGATGGGATCCCTGGTTTGAAGTTCTTGTAATCCATCCGACATTTTTCTGCTGATGCAATATTGCTTGGTTATGCTCCCTAAACGTAGTAGATAGTGCCAGACATACTTATTCCCAATCCTTTACATGCTGTTTTCCTACTATGGGCACATTTGAGTGTGTTTTGTACCCTGTACAGTATTATGTTTAAGGTCCTCATTTTTACCGTACCTGAGTACCTGGAATTCTATGAGGCACATAGTTTGTAACATAGTTGTTATAATTCTGATAGCAGATTTTTGCTGAGCAATAATGGGCTTGATTTGGTTTGCAGTGGTTGAACCTCATGCACAGATATCATATGTTAGAAAGGTATAGATTAGCAAGTAGTAAAGTGAATGGAGAGCAGAGCAGGGAATATAATCTCTGATTTTTGAGAGTAAACCAACAGTTTTAGAGACTTTATTGGTTTGTGTTGTGTGCGATTACTGAACTCAAGTTTCTTGTCTATGTGTAGGCCAAGAAACTTTCCCCCCTTTTTTGCTATTAATGTTGCATTGTCTATCTGAAGATGAATGTAGTTTGATGATTTCCTTCCATATAAAATACAGTAGGTCTTTTCTGTGTTTAGCATGAGTTTGTTGGTTGACAACCATGAGTGAATTTTTTTTTTTTATTATTTACAATATTGTTTAGTGTGTGTGGGTTGGGATTTGAACAGATGAAGGTAGTATCATCAGCAAGTAGTATAGGTTGAAGAGAGTTAAGAGACATTTGGCAAGTATTGACATAATAAGAAATAATAGAGGTTCTAAGATGGTGGCTCGTAGTACTCCTATGGTTAATGGTAGAGTTTCTACTATTGCCTGTTGTCAGAGTGATGAAGGTTTGTAACTTTTTGTGCCTGTGTTGTATTTGTTCTCTAACACTCCCCCTCGTCTATCAATTTGCTACCATATTATATTTCACCATCCAGATTCTGGAAGGAAACTGTATTAGTAAAGTGACATAATATAATAATAATAATAATAATAATAATAATAATAATAATAATAATAATAATAATAATAATAATAATAATAATAATATTATAATTTGTTTTATTGGGAATGGGAAGCCTGCATATTAACATACATTAGGTTTGCACTAGGGTCTCCCAAGGTGAACTGCTGAACCTCCCAACCCCCACAGCCCCAGGATGCAACCCCACAACAATTACCCTACTCTTGGTACCTATTTACAGCTAGGTGAACAGTGGCATTAGATGAAAGGAAATGTGCCCAACTATTTCTGTTCTGAACAGGAATGGAACCAAAGATTCCAGATTGTCAGTAAAAAAAAACAAAGCCAGCTGTACAGGAAATTGAACACAAACCACTGAACACAAACCAATTGAACACAAACCAACTGAACACAAATACAAATCTGGAGAAATTTAGATTTAGAACATACCTGGGTGAATACTGGTTTGGAGATAATTACCGTGTAATATAAGAGACGTGGGATCGATGAATTGTTTTGAAGCATAGGTGTGACATATATACTGTATGAGCAAGTTTCGTTGTGTATCAACAAGAGCCGTGTCACATGATTCAATATGCTTTCTGTAGTTTCCTTTATTCTTATGGTACTTTTATAATTTGGGAGGATTTGTATCATCATTTAGCAACCCCGTAGTAGGTGAGACTTTCTCCATGATTTCACAGTTTCCCACCTGGGCTTATATCCATAAATGATATGCAGCATAATTTAAGGGTAGTATATACAGTATTAAAAAATACGTAAATCAGTTGTAAATTGCAAAAAGTAAAAAACAATACTCATATACTATATCTTGTGGCTTATCATGCAGGAGTCCATTACGCCTTCTCCTTCAGCTCCATCTCATCCTCTCGTTCAGCCAGGTCATGTCGAGTGATGAAAGTTGTTCTAATTACCTGGTGAAGAAAATTAATAATGCATTAAACCATTTATAGAGTTACCAAATGGTTAATAAATGTACAATTTCCTTTTGTTTGTTAATGAACAAACAATATAATAATAATGCAAATTTGTAATAATAAAAAGATTACAATCGATTATAATTATATCAGGAGTTCAGGGATAGGTTTTGTTTCATAGTGGGGCACCTCTCATACCCTTCTTTGTCTTTGGGCTCCCATTTGGGTTGAAACTGCTAG